>JARWAU010000260.1:0-24059 GCA_029958995.1 Bombus sonorus
CAGTTTTTGCGCGTTATTTCGACAAAAAGAGTTACGAATTATGGATGTTTTTATAGAAATCGTAATGGTTCGACGAATTGTAACCGAATGCAGCGATATCATTTTACTTTTTTGTAAAATGGCTCCCGCCGGACTGACATGACCGCAAGGCAGACACTTTGTCAATCTCCCGACCGGCACGTGGGGACATAGAGGTATTGTCGGCCAAACAGCTTTTCCGCGTTGTTTCGACAAAAAGAGTTACGAATTATGGATGTTTTTATAGAAATCGTAATGGTTCGATGAATTGTATCCGAATGCAGCGATATCATTTTACTTTTTGATAAAATGGCTCCCGCCGGACCGACATGACGGCAAAGATCAAGCTTTGTCAATCTCCCGACCGGCACGTGGGGACATAGAGGTATTGTCGGCCAAACAGTTTTTGCGCGTTATTTCGACAAAAAGAGTTACGAATTATGGATGTTTTTATAGAAATCGTAATGGTTCGATGAATTGTAACCGAATGCAGCGATATCATTTTACTTTTTGATAAAATGGCTCCCGCCGGACCGACATGACGGCAAAGATCAAACTTTGTCAATCTCCCGACCGGCACGTGGGGACATAGAGGTATTGTCGGCCAAACAGTTTTTCCGCGTTGTTTCGACAAAAAGAGTTACGAATTATGGATGTTTTTATAGAAATCGTAATGGTTCGATGAACTGTAACCGAATGCAGCGATATCATTTTACTTTTTGATAAAATGGCTCCCGCCGGACCGACATGACGGCGAAGATCAAACTTTGTCAATCTCCCGACCGGCACGTGGGGACATAGAGGTATTGTCGGCCAAACAGTTTTTGCGCGTTATTTCGACAAAAAGAGTTACGAATTATGGATGTTTTTATAGAAATCGTAATGGTTCGATGAATTGTAACCGAATGCAGCGATATCATTTTACTCTTTGATAAAATGGCTCCCGCCGGACCGACATGACGGCAAAGATCAAACTTTGTCAATCTCCCGACCGGCACGTGGGGACATAGAGGTATTGTCGGCCAAACAGTTTTTCCGCGTTGTTTCGACAAAAAGAGTTACGAATTATGGATGTTTTTATAGAAATCGTAATGGTTCGATGAACTGTAACCGAATGCAGCGATATCATTTTACTTTTTGATAAAATGGCTCCCGCCGGACCGACATGACGGCGAAGATCAAACTTTGTCAATCTCCCGACCGGCACGAGGGGACATAGAGGTATTGTCGGCCAAACAGTTTTTCCGCGTTATTTCGACAAAAAGAGTTACGAATTATGGATGTTTTTATAGAAATCGTAATGGTTCGATGAATTGTAACCGAATGCAGCGATATCATTTTACTTTTTGGTAAAATGGCTCCCGCCGGACCGACATGACCGCAAAGCAGACACTTTGTCAATCTCCCGACCGGCACGTGGGGACATAGAGGTATTGTCGGCCAAACAGCTTTTCCGCGTTGTTTCGACAAAAAGAGTTACGAATTATGGATGTTTTTATAGAAATCGTAATCGTTCGATGAATTGTATCCGAATGCAGTGATATCATTTTACTTTTTGATAAAATGGCTCCCGCCGGACCGACATGACGGCAAAGATCAAACTTTGTCAATCTCCCGACCGGCACGTGGGGACATAGAGGTATTGTCGGCCAAACAGTTTTTGCGCGTTATTTCGACAAAAAGAGTTACGAATTATGGATGTTTTTATAGAAATCGTAATGGTTCGATGAATTGTAACCGAATGCAGCGATATCATTTTACTTTTTGATAAAATGGCTGCCGCCGGACCGACATGAAGGCAAAGTTCAAACTTTGTCAATTTCCCGACCGGCACGAGGGGACGTAGGAGAATTGTCGGCCAAACAATTTTTCCGTGTTGTTTCGATAACAAGAGTTACGAATTATGGAAATTGTTATAGAAATCGTAATGGTTCGACGAATTGTAATCGAATGCAGCGATATCATTTTACTTTTTGGTAAAATGGCTCCCGCCGGACCGACATGACCGCAAAGCAGACACTTTGTCAATCTCCCGACGGGCACGTGGGGACATAGAGGTATTGTCGGCCAAACAGTCTTTCCGCGTTGTTTCGACAAAAAGAGTTACGAATTATGGATGTTTTTATAGAAATCGTAATGGTTCGATGAATTGTAACCGAATGCAGCGATATCATTATACTTTTTGATAAAATGGCTCCCGCCGGACCGACATGACGGCGAAGATCAAACTTTGTCAATCTCCCGACGGGCACGTGGGGACATAGAGGTATTGTCGGCCAAACAGCTTTTCCGCGTTGTTTCGACAAAAAGAGTTACGAATTATGGATGTTTTTATAGAAATCGTAATCGTTCGATGAATTGTATCCGAATGCAGTGATATCATTTTACTTTTTGATAAAATGGCTCCCGCCGGACCGACATGACGGCAAAGATCAAACTTTGTCAATCTCCCGACCGGCACGTGGGGACATAGAGGTATTGTCGGCCAAACAGTTTTTGCGCGTTATTTCGACAAAAAGAGTTACGAATTATGGATGTTTTTATAGAAATCGTAATGGTTCGATGAATTGTAACCGAATGCAGCGATATCATTTTACTTTTTGATAAAATGGCTGCCGCCGGACCGACATGAAGGCAAAGTTCAAACTTTGTCAATTTCCCGACCGGCACGAGGGGACATAGGAGAATTGTCGGCCAAACAATTTTTCCGTGTTGTTTCGATAACAAGAGTTACGAATTATGGAAATTTTTATAGAAATCGTAATGGTTCGACGAATTGTAATCGAATGCAGCGATATCATTTTACTTTTTGGTAAAATGGCTCCCGCCGGACCGACATGACGGCGAAGATCAAACTTTGTCAATCTCCCGACGGGCACGTGGGGACATAGAGGTATTGTCGGCCAAACAGTCTTTCCGCGTTGTTTCGACAAAAAGAGTTACGAATTATGGATGTTTTTATAGAAATCGTAATGGTTCGATGAATTGTAACCGAATGCAGCGATATCATTATACTTTTTGATAAAATGGCTCCCGCCGGACCGACATGACGGCGAAGATCAAACTTTGTCAATCTCCCGACGGGCACGTGGGGACATAGAGGTATTGTCGGCCAAACAGCTTTTCCGCGTTGTTTCGACAAAAAGAGTTACGAATTATGGATGTTTTTATAGAAATCGTAATCGTTCGATGAATTGTATCCGAATGCAGTGATATCATTTTACTTTTTGATAAAATGGCTCCCGCCGGACCGACATGACGGCAAAGATCAAACTTTGTCAATCTCCCGACCGGCACGTGGGGACATAGAGGTATTGTCGGCCAAACAGTTTTTGCGCGTTATTTCGACAAAAAGAGTTACGAATTATGGATGTTTTTATAGAAATCGTAATGGTTCGATGAATTGTAACCGAATGCAGCGATATCATTTTACTTTTTGATAAAATGGCTGCCGCCGGACCGACATGAAGGCAAAGTTCAAACTTTGTCAATTTCCCGACCGGCACGAGGGGACATAGGAGAATTGTCGGCCAAACAATTTTTCCGTGTTGTTTCGATAACAAGAGTTACGAATTATGGAAATTTTTATAGAAATCGTAATGGTTCGACGAATTGTAATCGAATGCAGCGATATCATTTTACTTTTTGGTAAAATGGCTCCCGCCGGACCGACATGACCGCAAAGCAGACACTTTGTCAATCTCCCGACGGGCACGTGGGGACATAGAGGTATTGTCGGCCAAACAGTCTTTCCGCGTTGTTTCGACAAAAAGAGTTACGAATTATGGATGTTTTTATAGAAATCGTAATGGTTCGATGAATTGTAACCGAATGCAGCGATATCATTATACTTTTTGATAAAATGGCTCCCGCCGGACCGACATGACGGCGAAGATCAAACTTTGTCAATCTCCCGACCGGCACGTGGGGACATAGAGGTATTGTCGGCCAAACAGTTTTTGCGCGTTATTTCGACAAAAAGAGTTACGAATTATGGATGTTTTTATAGAAATCGTAATGGTTCGATGAATTGTAACCGAATGCAGCGATATCATTTTACTTTTTGATAAAATGGCTCCCGCCGGACCGACATGACGGCGAAGATCAAACTTTGTCAATCTCCCGACCGGCACGAGGGGACATAGAGGTATTGTCGGCCAAACAGTTTTTCCGCGTTATTTCGACAAAAAGAGTTACGAATTATGGATGTTTTTATACAAATCGTAATGGTTCGATGAATTGTAACCGAATGCAGCGATATCATTTTACTTTTTGGTAAAATGGCTCCCGCCGGACCGACATGACCGCAAAGCAGACACTTTGTCAATCTCCCGACCGGCACGTGGGGACATAGAGGTATTGTCGGCCAAACAGCTTTTCCGCGTTGTTTCGACAAAAAGAGTTACGAATTATGGATGTTTTTATAGAAATCGTAATCGTTCGATGAATTGTATCCGAATGCAGTGATATCATTTTACTTTTTGATAAAATGGCTCCCGCCGGACCGACATGACGGCGAAGATCAAACTTTGTCAATCTCCCGACCGGCACGTGGGGACATAGAGGTATTGTCGGCCAAACAGTTTTTGCGCGTTATTTCGACAAAAAGAGTTACGAATTATGGATGTTTTTATAGAAATCGTAATGGTTCGATGAATTGTAACCGAATGCAGCGATATCATTTTACTTTTTGATAAAATGGCTCCCGCCGGACCGACATGACGGCGAAGATCAAACTTTGTCAATCTCCCGACCGGCACGAGGGGACATAGAGGTATTGTCGGCCAAACAGTTTTTCCGCGTTATTTCGACAAAAAGAGTTACGAATTATGGATGTTTTTATAGAAATCGTAATGGTTCGATGAATTGTAACCGAATGCAGCGATATCATTTTACTTTTTGGTAAAATGGCTCCCGCCGGACCGACATGACCGCAAAGCAGACACTTTGTCAATCTCCCGACCGGCACGTGGGGACATAGAGGTATTGTCGGCCAAACAGCTTTTCCGCGTTGTTTCGACAAAAAGAGTTACGAATTATGGATGTTTTTATAGAAATCGTAATCGTTCGATGAATTGTATCCGAATGCAGTGATATCATTTTACTTTTTGATAAAATGGCTCCCGCCGGACCGACATGACGGCAAAGATCAAACTTTGTCAATCTCCCGACCGGCACGTGGGGACATAGAGGTATTGTCGGCCAAACAGTTTTTGCGCGTTATTTCGACAAAAAGAGTTACGAATTATGGATGTTTTTATAGAAATCGTAATGGTTCGATGAATTGTAACCGAATGCAGCGATATCATTTTACTTTTTGATAAAATGGCTGCCGCCGGACCGACATGAAGGCAAAGTTCAAACTTTGTCAATTTCCCGACCGGCACGAGGGGACATAGGAGAATTGTCGGCCAAACAATTTTTCCGTGTTGTTTCGATAACAAGAGTTACGAATTATGGAAATTTTTATAGAAATCGTAATGGTTCGACGAATTGTAATCGAATGCAGCGATATCATTTTACTTTTTGGTAAAATGGCTCCCGCCGGACCGACATGACCGCAAAGCAGACACTTTGTCAATCTCCCGACGGGCACGTGGGGACATAGAGGTATTGTCGGCCAAACAGTCTTTCCGCGTTGTTTCGACAAAAAGAGTTACGAATTATGGATGTTTTTATAGAAATCGTAATGGTTCGATGAATTGTAACCGAATGCAGCGATATCATTTTACTTTTTGATAAAATGGCTCCCGCCGGACCGACATGACGGCGAAGATCAAACTTTGTCAATCTCCCGACCGGCACGTGGGGACATAGAGGTATTGTCGGCCAAACAGTTTTTGCGCGTTATTTCGACAAAAAGAGTTACGAATTATGGATGTTTTTATAGAAATCGTAATGGTTCGATGAATTGTAACCGAATGCAGCGATATCATTTTACTTTTTGATAAAATGGCTGCCGCCGGACCGACATGAAGGCAAAGTTCAAACTTTGTCAATTTCCCGACCGGCACGAGGGGACATAGGAGAATTGTCGGCCAAACAATTTTTCCGTGTTGTTTCGATAACAAGAGTTACGAATTATGGAAATTGTTATAGAAATCGTAATGGTTCGACGAATTGTAATCGAATGCAGCGATATCATTTTACTTTTTGGTAAAATGGCTCCCGCCGGACCGACATGACCGCAAAGCAGACACTTTGTCAATCTCCCGACGGGCACGTGGGGACATAGAGGTATTGTCGGCCAAACAGTCTTTCCGCGTTGTTTCGACAAAAAGAGTTACGAATTATGGATGTTTTTATAGAAATCGTAATGGTTCGATGAATTGTAACCGAATGCAGCGATATCATTATACTTTTTGATCAAATGGCTCCCGCCGGACCGACATGACGGCGAAGATCAAACTTTGTCAATCTCCCGACGGGCACGTGGGGACATAGAGGTATTGTCGGCCAAACAGCTTTTCCGCGTTGTTTCGACAAAAAGAGTTACGAATTATGGATGTTTTTATAGAAATCGTAATCGTTCGATGAATTGTATCCGAATGCAGTGATATCATTTTACTTTTTGATAAAATGGCTCCCGCCGGACCGACATGACGGCAAAGATCAAACTTTGTCAATCTCCCGACCGGCACGTGGGGACATAGAGGTATTGTCGGCCAAACAGTTTTTGCGCGTTATTTCGACAAAAAGAGTTACGAATTATGGATGTTTTTATAGAAATCGTAATGGTTCGATGAATTGTAACCGAATGCAGCGATATCATTTTACTTTTTGATAAAATGGCTGCCGCCGGACCGACATGAAGGCAAAGTTCAAACTTTGTCAATTTCCCGACCGGCACGAGGGGACATAGGAGAATTGTCGGCCAAACAATTTTTCCGTGTTGTTTCGATAACAAGAGTTACGAATTATGGAAATTTTTATAGAAATCGTAATGGTTCGACGAATTGTAATCGAATGCAGCGATATCATTTTACTTTTTGGTAAAATGGCTCCCGCCGGACCGACATGACCGCAAAGCAGACACTTTGTCAATCTTCCGACGGGCACGTGGGGACATAGAGGTATTGTCGGCCAAACAGTCTTTCCGCGTTGTTTCGACAAAAAGAGTTACGAATTATGGATGTTTTTATAGAAATCGTAATGGTTCGATGAATTGTAACCGAATGCAGCGATATCATTATACTTTTTGATCAAATGGCTCCCGCCGGACCGACATGACGGCGAAGATCAAACTTTGTCAATCTCCCGACGGGCACGTGGGGACATAGAGGTATTGTCGGCCAAACAGCTTTTCCGCGTTGTTTCGACAAAAAGAGTTACGAATTATGGATGTTTTTATAGAAATCGTAATCGTTCGATGAATTGTATCCGAATGCAGTGATATCATTTTACTTTTTGATAAAATGGCTCCCGCCGGACCGACATGACGGCAAAGATCAAACTTTGTCAATCTCCCGACCGGCACGTGGGGACATAGAGGTATTGTCGGCCAAACAGTTTTTGCGCGTTATTTCGACAAAAAGAGTTACGAATTATGGATGTTTTTATAGAAATCGTAATGGTTCGATGAATTGTAACCGAATGCAGCGATATCATTTTACTTTTTGATAAAATGGCTGCCGCCGGACCGACATGAAGGCAAAGTTCAAACTTTGTCAATTTCCCGACCGGCACGAGGGGACATAGGAGAATTGTCGGCCAAACAATTTTTCCGTGTTGTTTCGATAACAAGAGTTACGAATTATGGAAATTTTTATAGAAATCGTAATGGTTCGACGAATTGTAATCGAATGCAGCGATATCATTTTACTTTTTGGTAAAATGGCTCCCGCCGGACCGACATGACCGCAAAGCAGACACTTTGTCAATCTCCCGACGGGCACGTGGGGACATAGAGGTATTGTCGGCCAAACAGTCTTTCCGCGTTGTTTCGACAAAAAGAGTTACGAATTATGGATGTTTTTATAGAAATCGTAATGGTTCGATGAATTGTAACCGAATGCAGCGATATCATTATACTTTTTGATAAAATGGCTCCCGCCGGACCGACATGACGGCGAAGATCAAACTTTGTCAATCTCCCGACCGGCACGTGGGGACATAGAGGTATTGTCGGCCAAACAGTTTTTGCGCGTTATTTCGACAAAAAGAGTTACGAATTATGGATGTTTTTATAGAAATCGTAATGGTTCGATGAATTGTAACCGAATGCAGCGATATCATTTTACTTTTTGATAAAATGGCTCCCGCCGGACCGACATGACGGCGAAGATCAAACTTTGTCAATCTCCCGACCGGCACGAGGGGACATAGAGGTATTGTCGGCCAAACAGTTTTTCCGCGTTATTTCGACAAAAAGAGTTACGAATTATGGATGTTTTTATAGAAATCGTAATGGTTCGATGAATTGTAACCGAATGCAGCGATATCATTTTACTTTTTGGTAAAATGGCTCCCGCCGGACCGACATGACCGCAAAGCAGACACTTTGTCAATCTCCCGACCGGCACGTGGGGACATAGAGGTATTGTCGGCCAAACAGCTTTTCCGCGTTGTTTCGACAAAAAGAGTTACGAATTATGGATGTTTTTATAGAAATCGTAATCGTTCGATGAATTGTATCCGAATGCAGTGATATCATTTTACTTTTTGATAAAATGGCTCCCGCCGGACCGACATGACGGCAAAGATCAAACTTTGTCAATCTCCCGACCGGCACGTGGGGACATAGAGGTATTGTCGGCCAAACAGTTTTTGCGCGTTATTTCGACAAAAAGAGTTACGAATTATGGATGTTTTTATAGAAATCGTAATGGTTCGATGAATTGTAACCGAATGCAGCGATATCATTTTACTTTTTGATAAAATGGCTGCCGCCGGACCGACATGAAGGCAAAGTTCAAACTTTGTCAATTTCCCGACCGGCACGAGGGGACATAGGAGAATTGTCGGCCAAACAATTTTTCCGTGTTGTTTCGATAACAAGAGTTACGAATTATGGAAATTTTTATAGAAATCGTAATGGTTCGACGAATTGTAATCGAATGCAGCGATATCATTTTACTTTTTGGTAAAATGGCTCCCGCCGGACCGACATGACCGCAAAGCAGACACTTTGTCAATCTCCCGACGGGCACGTGGGGACATAGAGGTATTGTCGGCCAAACAGTCTTTCCGCGTTGTTTCGACAAAAAGAGTTACGAATTATGGATGTTTTTATAGAAATCGTAATGGTTCGATGAATTGTAACCGAATGCAGCGATATCATTTTACTTTTTGATAAAATGGCTCCCGCCGGACCGACATGACGGCGAAGATCAAACTTTGTCAATCTCCCGACCGGCACGTGGGGACATAGAGGTATTGTCGGCCAAACAGTTTTTGCGCGTTATTTCGACAAAAAGAGTTACGAATTATGGATGTTTTTATAGAAATCGTAATGGTTCGATGAATTGTAACCGAATGCAGCGATATCATTTTACTTTTTGATAAAATGGCTCCCGCCGGACCGACATGACGGCAAAGATCAAGCTTTGTCAATCTCCCGACCGGCACGTGGGGACATAGAGGTATTGTCGGCCAAACAGTTTTTCCGCGTTATTTCGACAAAAAGAGTTACGAATTATGGATGTTTTTATAGAAATCGTAATGGTTCGATGAATTGTAACCGAATGCAGCGATATCATTTTACTTTTTGATAAAATGGCTCCCGCCGGACCGACATGACGGCAAAGATCAAACTTTGTCAATTTCCCGACCGGCACGAGGGGACATAGGAGAATTGTCGGCCAAACAATTTTTCCGCGTTATTTCGATAACAAGAGTTACGAATTATGGATATTTTTATAGAAATCGTAATGGTTCGACGAATTGTAACCGAATGCAGCGATATCATTTTACTTTTTGATTAAATGGCTCCCGCCGGACCGACATGACGGCGAAGATCAAACTTTGTCAATCTCCCGACCGGCACGTGGGGACATAGAGGTATTGTCGGCCAAACAGTTTTTGCGCGTTATTTCGACAAAAAGAGTTACGAATTATGGATGTTTTTATAGAAATCGTAATGGTTCGATGAATTGTAACCGAATGCAGCGATATCATTTTACTTTTTGATAAAATGGCTCCCGCCGGACCGACATGACGGCAAAGATCAAACTTTGTCAATTTCCCGACCGGCACGAGGGGACATAGGAGAATTGTCGGCCAAACAATTTTTCCGCGTTATTTCGATAACAAGAGTTACGAATGATGGATGTTTTTATAGAAATCGTAATGGTTCGACGAATTGTAATCGAATGCAGGAATATCATTTTACTTTTTGGTAAAATGGCTCCCGCCGGACCGACATGACCGCAAAGCAGAAACTTTGTCAATCTCCCGACCGGCACGTGGGGACATAGAGGTATTGTCGGCCAAACAGTTTTTCCGCGTTGTTTCGACAAAAAGAGTTACGAATTATGGATGTTTTTATAGAAATCGTAATGGTTCGATGAATTGTAACCGAATGCAGCGATATCATTTTACTTTTTGATAAAATGGCTCCCGCCGGACCGACATGACGGCAAAGATCAAACTTTGTCAATTTCCCGACCGGCACGAGGGGACATAGGAGAATTGTCGGCCAAACAATTTTTCCGCGTTATTTCGATAACAAGAGTTACGAATGATGGATGTTTTTATAGAAATCGTAATGGTTCGACGAATTGTAATCGAATGCAGGAATATCATTTTACTTTTTGGTAAAATGGCTCCCGCCGGACCGACATGACCGCAAAGCAGAAACTTTGTCAATCTCCCGACCGGCACGTAGGGACATAGAGGTATTGTCGGCCAAACGGTTTTTCCGCGTTGTTTCGACAAAAAGAGTTACGAATTATGGATGTTTTTATAGAAATCGTAATGGTTCGATGAATTGTAACCGAATGCAGCGATATCATTTTACTTTTTGATAAAATGGCTCCCGCCGGACCGACATGACGGCGAAGATCAAACTTTGTCAATCTCCCGACCGGCACGAGGGGACATAGAGGTATTGTCGGCCAAACAGTTTTTCCGCGTTATTTCGACAAAAAGAGTTACGAATTATGGATGTTTTTATAGAAATCGTAATGGTTCGATGAATTGTAACCGAATGCAGCGATATCATTTTACTTTTTGGTAAAATGGCTCCCGCCGGACCGACATGACCGCAAAGCAGACACTTTGTCAATCTCCCGACCGGCACGTGGGGACATAGAGGTATTGTCGGCCAAACAGCTTTTCCGCGTTGTTTCGACAAAAAGAGTTACGAATTATGGATGTTTTTATAGAAATCGTAATCGTTCGATGAATTGTATCCGAATGCAGTGATATCATTTTACTTCTTGATAAAATGGCTCCCGCCGGACCGACATGACGGCAAAGATCAAACTTTGTCAATCTCCCGACCGGCACGTGGGGACATAGAGGTATTGTCGGCCAAACAATTTTTCCGCGTTATTTCGATAACAAGAGTTACGAATTATGGATATTTTTATAGAAATCGTAATGGTTCGACGAATTGTAATCGAATGCAGGAATATCATTTTACTTTTTGGTAAAATGGCTCCCGCCGGACCGACATGACCGCAAAGCAGACTCTTTGTCAATCTCCCGACCGGCACGTGGGGACATAGAGGTATTGTCGGCCAAACAGTTTTTCCGCGTTATTTCGACAAAAAGAGTTACGAATTATGGATGTTTTTATAGAAATCGTAATGGTTCGATGAATTGTAACCGAATGCAGCGATATCATTTTACTTTTTGGTAAAATGGCTCCCGCCGGACCGACATGACGGCGAAGATCAAACTTTGTCAATCTCCCGACCGGCACGTGGGGACATAGAGGTATTGTCGGCCAAACAGTTTTTGCGCGTTATTTCGACAAAAAGAGTTACGAATTATGGATGTTTTTATAGAAATCGTAATGGTTCGATGAATTGTAACCGAATGCAGCGATATCATTTTACTTTTTGATAAAATGGCTTCCGCCGGACCGACATGACGGCAAAGATCAAACTTTGTCAATTTCCCGACCGGCACGAGGGGACATAGGAGAATTGTCGGCCAAACAATTTTTCCGCGTTATTTCGATAACAAGAGTTACGAATGATGGATGTTTTTATAGAAATCGTAATGGTTCGACGAATTGTAATCGAATGCAGGAATATCATTTTACTTTTTGGTAAAATGGCTCCCGCCGGACCGACATGACCGCAAAGCAGAAACTTTGTCAATCTCCCGACCGGCACGTGGGGACATAGAGGTATTGTCGGCCAAACAGTTTTTCCGCGTTGTTTCGACAAAAAGAGTTACGAATTATGGATGTTTTTATAGAAATCGTAATGGTTCGATGAATTGTAACCGAATGCAGCGATATCATTTTACTTTTTGATAAAATGGCTCCCGCCGGACCGACATGACGGCAAAGATCAAACTTTGTCAATTTCCCGACCGGCACGAGGGGACATAGGAGAATTGTCGGCCAAACAATTTTTCCGCGTTATTTCGATAACAAGAGTTACGAATGATGGATGTTTTTATAGAAATCGTAATGGTTCGACGAATTGTAATCGAATGCAGGAATATCATTTTACTTTTTGGTAAAATGGCTCCCGCCGGACCGACATGACCGCAAAGCAGAAACTTTGTCAATCTCCCGACCGGCACGTAGGGACATAGAGGTATTGTCGGCCAAACGGTTTTTCCGCGTTGTTTCGACAAAAAGAGTTACGAATTATGGATGTTTTTATAGAAATCGTAATGGTTCGATGAATTGTAACCGAATGCAGCGATATCATTTTACTTTTTGATAAAATGGCTCCCGCCGGACCGACATGACGGCGAAGATCAAACTTTGTCAATCTCCCGACCGGCACGAGGGGACATAGAGGTATTGTCGGCCAAACAGTTTTTCCGCGTTATTTCGACAAAAAGAGTTACGAATTATGGATGTTTTTATAGAAATCGTAATGGTTCGATGAATTGTAACCGAATGCAGCGATATCATTTTACTTTTTGGTAAAATGGCTCCCGCCGGACCGACATGACCGCAAAGCAGACACTTTGTCAATCTCCCGACCGGCACGTGGGGACATAGAGGTATTGTCGGCCAAACAGCTTTTCCGCGTTGTTTCGACAAAAAGAGTTACGAATTATGGATGTTTTTATAGAAATCGTAATCGTTCGATGAATTGTATCCGAATGCAGTGATATCATTTTACTTCTTGATAAAATGGCTCCCGCCGGACCGACATGACGGCAAAGATCAAACTTTGTCAATCTCCCGACCGGCACGTGGGGACATAGAGGTATTGTCGGCCAAACAATTTTTCCGCGTTATTTCGATAACAAGAGTTACGAATTATGGATATTTTTATAGAAATCGTAATGGTTCGACGAATTGTAATCGAATGCAGGAATATCATTTTACTTTTTGGTAAAATGGCTCCCGCCGGACCGACATGACCGCAAAGCAGACTCTTTGTCAATCTCCCGACCGGCACGTGGGGACATAGAGGTATTGTCGGCCAAACAGTTTTTCCGCGTTATTTCGACAAAAAGAGTTACGAATTATGGATGTTTTTATAGAAATCGTAATGGTTCGATGAATTGTAACCGAATGCAGCGATATCATTTTACTTTTTGGTAAAATGGCTCCCGCCGGACCGACATGACGGCGAAGATCAAACTTTGTCAATCTCCCGACCGGCACGTGGGGACATAGAGGTATTGTCGGCCAAACAGTTTTTGCGCGTTATTTCGACAAAAAGAGTTACGAATTATGGATGTTTTTATAGAAATCGTAATGGTTCGATGAATTGTAACCGAATGCAGCGATATCATTTTACTTTTTGATAAAATGGCTTCCGCCGGACCGACATGACGGCAAAGATCAAACTTTGTCAATTTCCCGACCGGCACGAGGGGACATAGGAGAATTGTCGGCCAAACAATTTTTCCGCGTTATTTCGATAACAAGAGTTACGAATGATGGATGTTTTTATAGAAATCGTAATGGTTCGACGAATTGTAATCGAATGCAGGAATATCATTTTACTTTTTGGTAAAATGGCTCCCGCCGGACCGACATGACCGCAAAGCAGAAACTTTGTCAATCTCCCGACCGGCACGTGGGGACATAGAGGTATTGTCGGCCAAACAGTTTTTCCGCGTTGTTTCGACAAAAAGAGTTACGAATTATGGATGTTTTTATAGAAATCGTAATGGTTCGATGAATTGTAACCGAATGCAGCGATATCATTTTACTTTTTGATAAAATGGCTCCCGCCGGACCGACATGACGGCAAAGATCAAACTTTGTCAATTTCCCGACCGGCACGAGGGGACATAGGAGAATTGTCGGCCAAACAATTTTTCCGCGTTATTTCGATAACAAGAGTTACGAATGATGGATGTTTTTATAGAAATCGTAATGGTTCGACGAATTGTAATCGAATGCAGGAATATCATTTTACTTTTTGGTAAAATGGCTCCCGCCGGACCGACATGACCGCAAAGCAGAAACTTTGTCAATCTCCCGACCGGCACGTAGGGACATAGAGGTATTGTCGGCCAAACGGTTTTTCCGCGTTGTTTCGACAAAAAGAGTTACGAATTATGGATGTTTTTATAGAAATCGTAATGGTTCGATGAATTGTAACCGAATGCAGCGATATCATTTTACTTTTTGATAAAATGGCTCCCGCCGGACCGACATGACGGCGAAGATCAAACTTTGTCAATCTCCCGACCGGCACGAGGGGACATAGAGGTATTGTCGGCCAAACAGTTTTTCCGCGTTATTTCGACAAAAAGAGTTACGAATTATGGATGTTTTTATAGAAATCGTAATGGTTCGATGAATTGTAACCGAATGCAGCGATATCATTTTACTTTTTGGTAAAATGGCTCCCGCCGGACCGACATGACCGCAAAGCAGACACTTTGTCAATCTCCCGACCGGCACGTGGGGACATAGAGGTATTGTCGGCCAAACAGCTTTTCCGCGTTGTTTCGACAAAAAGAGTTACGAATTATGGATGTTTTTATAGAAATCGTAATCGTTCGATGAATTGTATCCGAATGCAGTGATATCATTTTACTTCTTGATAAAATGGCTCCCGCCGGACCGACATGACGGCAAAGATCAAACTTTGTCAATCTCCCGACCGGCACGTGGGGACATAGAGGTATTGTCGGCCAAACAATTTTTCCGCGTTATTTCGATAACAAGAGTTACGAATTATGGATATTTTTATAGAAATCGTAATGGTTCGACGAATTGTAATCGAATGCAGGAATATCATTTTACTTTTTGGTAAAATGGCTCCCGCCGGACCGACATGACCGCAAAGCAGACTCTTTGTCAATCTCCCGACCGGCACGTGGGGACATAGAGGTATTGTCGGCCAAACAGTTTTTCCGCGTTATTTCGACAAAAAGAGTTACGAATTATGGATGTTTTTATAGAAATCGTAATGGTTCGATGAATTGTAACCGAATGCAGCGATATCATTTTACTTTTTGGTAAAATGGCTCCCGCCGGACCGACATGACGGCGAAGATCAAACTTTGTCAATCTCCCGACCGGCACGTGGGGACATAGAGGTATTGTCGGCCAAACAGTTTTTGCGCGTTATTTCGACAAAAAGAGTTACGAATTATGGATGTTTTTATAGAAATCGTAATGGTTCGATGAATTGTAACCGAATGCAGCGATATCATTTTACTTTTTGATAAAATGGCTTCCGCCGGACCGACATGACGGCAAAGATCAAACTTTGTCAATTTCCCGACCGGCACGAGGGGACATAGGAGAATTGTCGGCCAAACAATTTTTCCGCGTTATTTCGATAACAAGAGTTACGAATTATGGATATTTTTATAGAAATCGTAATGGTTCGACGAATTGTAATCGAATGCAGGAATATCATTTTACTTTTTGGTAAAATGGCTCCCGCCGGACCGACCTGACCGCAAAGCAGAAACTTTGTCAATCTCCCGACCGGCACGTGGGGACATAGAGGTATTGTCGGCCAAACAGTTTTTCCGCGTTGTTTCGACAAAAAGAGTTACGAATTATGGATGTTTTTATAGAAATCGTAATGGTTCGATGAATTGTAACCGAATGCAGCGATATCATTTTACTTTTTGATAAAATGGCTCCCGCCGGACCGACATGACGGCGAAGATCAAACTTTGTCAATCTCCCGACCGGCACGAGGGGACATAGAGGTATTGTCGGCCAAACAGTTTTTCCGCGTTATTTCGACAAAAAGAGTTACGAATTATGGATGTTTTTATAGAAATCGTAATGGTTCGATGAATTGTAACCGAATGCAGCGATATCATTTTACTTTTTGGTAAAATGGCTCCCGCCGGACCGACATGACCGCAAAGCAGACACTTTGTCAATCTCCCGACCGGCACGTGGGGATATAGAGGTATTGTCGGCCAAACAGCTTTTCCGCGTTGTTTCGACAAAAAGAGTTACGAATTATGGATGTTTTTATAGAAATCGTAATCGTTCGATGAATTTTATCCGAATGCAGTGATATCATTTTACTTTTTGATAAAATGGCTCCCGCCGGACCGACATGACGGCAAAGATCAAGCTTTGTCAATCTCCCGACCGGCACGTGGGGACATAGAGGTATTGTCGGCCAAACAGTTTTTCCGCGTTATTTCGACAAAAAGAGTTACGAATTATGGATGTTTTTATAGAAATCGTAATGGTTCGATGAATTGTAACCGAATGCAGCGATATCATTTTACTTTTTGATAAAATGGCTCCCGCCGGACCGACATGACGGCAAAGATCAAACTTTGTCAATTTCCCGACCGGCACGAGGGGACATAGGAGAATTGTCGGCCAAACAATTTTTCCGCGTTATTTCGATAACAAGAGTTACGAATTATGGATATTTTTATAGAAATCGTAATGGTTCGACGAATTGTAACCGAATGCAGCGATATCATTTTACTTTTTGATAAAATGGCTCCCGCCGGACCGACATGACGGCGAAGATCAAACTTTGTCAATCTCCCGACCGGCACGTGGGGACATAGAGGTATTGTCGGCCAAACAGTTTTTGCGCGTTATTTCGACAAAAAGAGTTACGAATTATGGATGTTTTTATAGAAATCGTAATGGTTCGATGAATTGTAACCGAATGCAGCGATATCATTTTACTTTTTGATAAAATGGCTCCCGCCGGACCGACATGACGGCAAAGATCAAACTTTGTCAATTTCCCGACCGGCACGAGGGGACATAGGAGAATTGTCGGCCAAACAATTTTTCCGCGTTATTTCGATAACAAGAGTTACGAATTATGGATGTTTTTATAGAAATCGTAATGGTTCGATGAATTGTAACCGAATGCAGCGATATCATTTTACTTTTTGGTAAAATGGCTCCCGCCGGACCGACATGACCGCAAAGCAGACACTTTGTCAATCTCCCGACCGGCACGTGGGGACATAGAGGTATTGTCGGCCAAACAGCTTTTCCGCGTTGTTTCGACAAAAAGAGTTACGAATTATGGATGTTTTTATAGAAATCGTAATCGTTCGATGAATTGTATCCGAATGCAGTGATATCATTTTACTTGTTGATAAAATGGCTCCCGCCGGACCGACATGACGGCGAAGATCAAACTTTGTCAATCTCCCGACCGGCACGTGGGGACATAGAGGTATTGTCGGCCAAACAGTTTTTGCGCGTTATTTCGACAAAAAGAGTTACGAATTATGGATGTTTTTATAGAAATCGTAATGGTTCGATGAATTGTAACCGAATGCAGCGATATCATTTTACTTTTTGATAAAATGGCTCCCGCCGGACCGACATGACGGCGAAGATCAAACTTTGTCAATCTCCCGACCGGCACGAGGGGACATAGAGGTATTGTCGGCCAAACAGTTTTTCCGCGTTATTTCGACAAAAAGAGTTACGAATTATGGATGTTTTTATAGAAATCGTAATGGTTCGATGAATTGTAACCGAATGCAGCGATATCATTTTACTTTTTGGTAAAATGGCTCCCGCCGGACCGACATGACCGCAAAGCAGACACTTTGTCAATCTCCCGACCGGCACGTGGGGACATAGAGGTATTGTCGGCCAAACAGCTTTTCCGCGTTGTTTCGACAAAAAGAGTTACGAATTATGGATGTTTTTATAGAAATCGTAATCGTTCGATGAATTGTATCCGAATGCAGTGATATCATTTTACTTTTTGATAAAATGGCTCCCGCCGGACCGACATGACGGCAAAGATCAAACTTTGTCAATCTCCCGACCGGCACGTGGGGACATAGAGGTATTGTCGGCCAAACAGTTTTTGCGCGTTATTTCGACAAAAAGAGTTACGAATTATGGATGTTTTTATAGAAATCGTAATGGTTCGATGAATTGTAACCGAATGCAGCGATATCATTTTACTTTTTGATAAAATGGCTGCCGCCGGACCGACATGAAGGCAAAGTTCAAACTTTGTCAATTTCCCGACCGGCACGAGGGGACATAGGAGAATTGTCGGCCAAACAATTTTTCCGTGTTGTTTCGATAACAAGAGTTACGAATTATGGAAATTTTTATAGAAATCGTAATGGTTCGACGAATTGTAATCGAATGCAGCGATATCATTTTACTTTTTGGTAAAATGGCTCCCGCCGGACCGACATGACCGCAAAGCAGACACTTTGTCAATCTCCCGACGGGCACGTGGGGACATAGAGGTATTGTCGGCCAAACAGTCTTTCCGCGTTGTTTCGACAAAAAGAGTTACGAATTATGGATGTTTTTATAGAAATCGTAATGGTTCGATGAATTGTAACCGAATGCAGCGATATCATTTTACTTTTTGATAAAATGGCTCCCGCCGGACCGACATGACGGCGAAGATCAAACTTTGTCAATCTCCCGACCGGCACGTGGGGACATAGAGGTATTGTCGGCCAAACAGTTTTTGCGCGTTATTTCGACAAAAAGAGTTACGAATTATGGATGTTTTTATAGAAATCGTAATGGTTCGATGAATTGTAACCGAATGCAGCGATATCATTTTACTTTTTGATAAAATGGCTGCCGCCGGACCGACATGAAGGCAAAGTTCAAACTTTGTCAATTTCCCGACCGGCACGAGGGGACATAGGAGAATTGTCGGCCAAACAATTTTTCCGTGTTGTTTCGATAACAAGAGTTACGAATTATGGAAATTGTTATAGAAATCGTAATGGTTCGACGAATTGTAATCGAATGCAGCGATATCATTTTACTTTTTGGTAAAATGGCTCCCGCCGGACCGACATGACCGCAAAGCAGACACTTTGTCAATCTCCCGACGGGCACGTGGGGACATAGAGGTATTGTCGGCCAAACAGTCTTTCCGCGTTGTTTCGACAAAAAGAGTTACGAATTATGGATGTTTTTATAGAAATCGTAATGGTTCGATGAATTGTAACCGAATGCAGCGATATCATTATACTTTTTGATCAAATGGCTCCCGCCGGACCGACATGACGGCGAAGATCAAACTTTGTCAATCTCCCGACGGGCACGTGGGGACATAGAGGTATTGTCGGCCAAACAGCTTTTCCGCGTTGTTTCGACAAAAAGAGTTACGAATTATGGATGTTTTTATAGAAATCGTAATCGTTCGATGAATTGTATCCGAATGCAGTGATATCATTTTACTTTTTGATAAAATGGCTCCCGCCGGACCGACATGACGGCAAAGATCAAACTTTGTCAATCTCCCGACCGGCACGTGGGGACATAGAGGTATTGTCGGCCAAACAGTTTTTGCGCGTTATTTCGACAAAAAGAGTTACGAATTATGGATGTTTTTATAGAAATCGTAATGGTTCGATGAATTGTAACCGAATGCAGCGATATCATTTTACTTTTTGATAAAATGGCTGCCGCCGGACCGACATGAAGGCAAAGTTCAAACTTTGTCAATTTCCCGACCGGCACGAGGGGACATAGGAGAATTGTCGGCCAAACAATTTTTCCGTGTTGTTTCGATAACAAGAGTTACGAATTATGGAAATTTTTATAGAAATCGTAATGGTTCGACGAATTGTAATCGAATGCAGCGATATCATTTTACTTTTTGGTAAAATGGCTCCCGCCGGACCGACATGACCGCAAAGCAGACACTTTGTCAATCTCCCGACGGGCACGTGGGGACATAGAGGTATTGTCGGCCAAACAGTCTTTCCGCGTTGTTTCGACAAAAAGAGTTACGAATTATGGATGTTTTTATAGAAATCGTAATGGTTCGATGAATTGTAACCGAATGCAGCGATATCATTATACTTTTTGATCAAATGGCTCCCGCCGGACCGACATGACGGCGAAGATCAAACTTTGTCAATCTCCCGACGGGCACGTGGGGACATAGAGGTATTGTCGGCCAAACAGCTTTTCCGCGTTGTTTCGACAAAAAGAGTTACGAATTATGGATGTTTTTATAGAAATCGTAATCGTTCGATGAATTGTATCCGAATGCAGTGATATCATTTTACTTTTTGATAAAATGGCTCCCGCCGGACCGACATGACGGCAAAGATCAAACTTTGTCAATCTCCCGACCGGCACGTGGGGACATAGAGGTATTGTCGGCCAAACAGTTTTTGCGCGTTATTTCGACAAAAAGAGTTACGAATTATGGATGTTTTTATAGAAATCGTAATGGTTCGATGAATTGTAACCGAATGCAGCGATATCATTTTACTTTTTGATAAAATGGCTGCCGCCGGACCGACATGAAGGCAAAGTTCAAACTTTGTCAATTTCCCGACCGGCACGAGGGGACATAGGAGAATTGTCGGCCAAACAATTTTTCCGTGTTGTTTCGATAACAAGAGTTACGAATTATGGAAATTTTTATAGAAATCGTAATGGTTCGACGAATTGTAATCGAATGCAGCGATATCATTTTACTTTTTGGTAAAATGGCTCCCGCCGGACCGACATGACCGCAAAGCAGACACTTTGTCAATCTCCCGACGGGCACGTGGGGACATAGAGGTATTGTCGGCCAAACAGTCTTTCCGCGTTGTTTCGACAAAAAGAGTTACGAATTATGGATGTTTTTATAGAAATCGTAATGGTTCGATGAATTGTAACCGAATGCAGCGATATCATTATACTTTTTGATAAAATGGCTCCCGCCGGACCGACATGACGGCGAAGATCAAACTTTGTCAATCTCCCGACCGGCACGTGGGGACATAGAGGTATTGTCGGCCAAACAGTTTTTGCGCGTTATTTCGACAAAAAGAGTTACGAATTATGGATGTTTTTATAGAAATCGTAATGGTTCGATGAATTGTAACCGAATGCAGCGATATCATTTTACTTTTTGATAAAATGGCTCCCGCCGGACCGACATGACGGCGAAGATCAAACTTTGTCAATCTCCCGACCGGCACGAGGGGACATAGAGGTATTGTCGGCCAAACAGTTTTTCCGCGTTATTTCGACAAAAAGAGTTACGAATTATGGATGTTTTTATAGAAATCGTAATGGTTCGATGAATTGTAACCGAATGCAGCGATATCATTTTACTTTTTGGTAAAATGGCTCCCGCCGGACCGACATGACCGCAAAGCAGACACTTTGTCAATCTCCCGACCGGCACGTGGGGACATAGAGGTATTGTCGGCCAAACAGTTTTTCCGCGTTATTTCGACAAAAAGAGTTACGAATTATGGATGTTTTTATAGAAATCGTAATGGTTCGATGAATTGTAACCGAATGCAGCGATATCATTTTACTTTTTGATAAAATGGCTCCCGCCGGACCGACATGACGGCAAAGATCAAACTTTGTCAATTTCCCGACCGGCACGAGGGGACATAGGAGAATTGTCGGCCAAACAATTTTTCCGCGTTATTTCGATAACAAGAGTTACGAATTATGGATATTTTTATAGAAATCGTAATGGTTCGACGAATTGTAACCGAATGCAGCGATATCATTTTACTTTTTGATAAAATGGCTCCCGCCGGACCGACATGACGGCGAAGATCAAACTTTGTCAATCTCCCGACCGGCACGTGGGGACATAGAGGTATTGTCGGCCAAACAGTTTTTGCGCGTTATTTCGACAAAAAGAGTTACGAATTATGGATGTTTTTATAGAAATCGTAATGGTTCGATGAATTGTAACCGAATGCAGCGATATCATTTTACTTTTTGATAAAATGGCTCCCGCCGGACCGACATGACGGCAAAGATCAAACTTTGTCAATTTCCCGACCGGCACGAGGGGACATAGGAGAATTGTCGGCCAAACAATTTTTCCGCGTTATTTCGATAACAAGAGTTACGAATGATGGATGTTTTTATAGAAATCGTAATGGTTCGACGAATTGTAATCGAATGCAGGAATATCATTTTACTTTTTGGTAAAATGGCTCCCGCCGGACCGACATGACCGCAAAGCAGAAACTTTGTCAATCTCCCGACCGGCACGTGGGGACATAGAGGTATTGTCGGCCAAACAGTTTTTCCGCGTTGTTTCGACAAAAAGAGTTACGAATTATGGATGTTTTTATAGAAATCGTAATGGTTCGATGAATTGTAACCGAATGCAGCGATATCATTTTACTTTTTGATAAAATGTCTCCCGCCGGACCGACATGACGGCAAAGATCAAACTTTGTCAATTTCCCGACCGGCACGAGGGGACATAGGAGAATTGTCGGCCAAACAATTTTTCCGCGTTATTTCGATAACAAGAGTTACGAATGATGGATGTTTTTATAGAAATCGTAATGGTTCGACGAATTGTAATCGAATGCAGGAATATCATTTTACTTTTTGGTAAAATGGCTCCCGCCGGACCGACATGACCGCAAAGCAGAAACTTTGTCAATCTCCCGACCGGCACGTAGGGACATAGAGGTATTGTCGGCCAAACGGTTTTTCCGCGTTGTTTCGACAAAAAGAGTTACGAATTATGGATGTTTTTATAGAAATCGTAATGGTTCGATGAATTGTAACCGAATGCAGCGATATCATTTTACTTTTTGATAAAATGGCTCCCGCCGGACCGACATGACGGCGAAGATCAAACTTTGTCAATCTCCCGACCGGCACGAGGGGACATAGAGGTATTGTCGGCCAAACAGTTTTTCCGCGTTATTTCGACAAAAAGAGTTACGAATTATGGATGTTTTTATAGAAATCGTAATGGTTCGATGAATTGTAACCGAATGCAGCGATATCATTTTACTTTTTGGTAAAATGGCTCCCGCCGGACCGACATGACCGCAAAGCAGACACTTTGTCAATCTCCCGACCGGCACGTGGGGACATAGAGGTATTGTCGGCCAAACAGCTTTTCCGCGTTGTTTCGACAAAAAGAGTTACGAATTATGGATGTTTTTATAGAAATCGTAATCGTTCGATGAATTGTATCCGAATGCAGTGATATCATTTTACTTCTTGATAAAATGGCTCCCGCCGGACCGACATGACGGCAAAGATCAAACTTTGTCAATCTCCCGACCGGCACGTGGGGACATAGAGGTATTGTCGGCCAAACAATTTTTCCGCGTTATTTCGATAACAAGAGTTACGAATTATGGATATTTTTATAGAAATCGTAATGGTTCGACGAATTGTAATCGAATGCAGGAATATCATTTTACTTTTTTGTAAAATGGCTCCCGCCGGACCGACATGACCGCAAAGCAGACTCTTTGTCAATCTCCCGACCGGCACGTGGGGACATAGAGGTATTGTCGGCCAAACAGTTTTTCCGCGTTATTTCGACAAAAAGAGTTACGAATTATGGATGTTTTTATAGAAATCGTAATGGTTCGATGAATTGTAACCGAATGCAGCGATATCATTTTACTTTTTGGTAAAATGGCTCCCGCCGGACCGACATGACGGCGAAGATCAAACTTTGTCAATCTCCCGACCGGCACGTGGGGACATAGAGGTATTGTCGGCCAAACAGTTTTTGCGCGTTATTTCGACA
>JARWAU010000261.1:0-23949 GCA_029958995.1 Bombus sonorus
AGAGCAATGTATAAATTGTCTAAGACTGTGAGTGAAGTAGATGGAAAGAAATTAATTTTCGAATCTTATGATTTAATACTTAAAGCACTTGAAATAAATGAGTATAATTGGGCTGCATACAAATGGGCATCGATTCTTCTCAATTGTAAGACTCTTTATGAAGGAGTGAAGGCACAAATAAAAGAGTCATATAATATTAAGAAACATATGCTGGTATATTTCATGATAATATATTAATATTTCTTTCCCTGATACGATGTCAAGCAATTGTATCGAATATGTTTAATATCGCAGAGAGCAATGGAACTAAATGCAAAAGAACCAACTCTTATGTACATGCTTGGTACTTGGTGCTATCAAGTTGCTGATTTAACATGGTATCAAAGAAAAATTACATCTGTAATATTTGGAGAACCACCATCTTCATCTTTTGAGGAAGCTCTAAAATATTTTGAAACAGCAGAGGAAATTGATCCCAATTTCTATAGTCAAAATTTATTAGTGTTGGGCAAAACCTACTTAAAATTAAATCAAAAAGAGCTATCTATGAAATATTTAAAAATTGCCCTTGAATATCCTGCAAAGAACGAAGATGATCGAGATGCTAAACAGGAAGCACAAAAGTTGTTAAAGATACTTTAACAAACTTGACGGAAATTATAATCTATTATATGATAAATGGATATTATTATAGGATATGGAATTGAAGGGATAAAGTAAATTTAGAATCTATCTTTTAAGTAGAATAATAAACTTTATTCACTATAAAGTACAGTACAACTTATGTGCGATGAGCTTTTTATACGCAACATCGAAGATATTAATAACTCTTTGAAGATTTAAGATTACTATATACATGTATATTTTATAAAATGTTTTATTTTAAAATGTAATATGTAGCAAATTTTAAATAGTTAATAGCAGTTGAAGAAAATTCGTATATACACTATGTCATTAAACTATCTTTCTCGTAAAAATTAGTTAAAGAAATATATTGTAACAGAATTAAAGTGTCAAAATGTTAATGTTAATGTTAATTGTCACAAATATCACTGTTTAATAAAGTAGTTTCCAAGTCGAATTATCGGTCAGGAGATTCTTCTTTTTCCTCTATCCCTCTGCAAGCCTCGGTAATTGCTGCTCCTTGCAAAGTAGAGAGCATACGAAGACATCGGCGCATTAAAGGGCCGGTTAGCACCCTTGGCACGCTTCCCATCAGATGGTATAAAATCATAAGATGTAGGCAAAACTGCGTAGTGTATTCACCACACGGGCAGGTACACTCCACCACAACGTAATCCGAAGGTACTTTTTCCGGATCTAATGATGCGGTGTGGAAGGCGTCAAATCCAAGTCGACATTCCGCCATCGTTTCGTTATAAGGCACAATCTGGAAAAATAAAGTAGACAAAAAAAAAAAAAATAAAATTTACGAATTGTTTGAAAAATCAGTGGAAGAAACGATTGAAGGGAAATAAAATACTTACTGCTCCAAATGTGACGACGATGTATGAGGACGCTTCCAAACGTGAAGAACTTTCGAACTCGAAGTACTTCTAGACGCGAAGAATTTTCAAAATTGCAGAATCTATGCGCTTCAGAACTTGAAGAACTTTTGAACGTTCTGCTCGATATTCGAACTGGGAATGACACCTCCGAGCTAAGTGCCGGGTTTATTACGTCGGTGGGTCCCATGTGTATTACTACAACATGGAGTAGGGCATTTGGGTGGGTCCCATCTGTATTACTGCAACATGGAGTAGGGCATTTGGGTGGGTCCCATGTGTATTACTACAACATGGAGTAGGGCATTTGGGGGGGCCCCCTAACTAGCAGGTAGGTAAAACTCAAGTACTTGTTTGTTTGCTTGCTGTGTGAAATATTGCTTAAGGGACAGACGGATTAGCAGGTGCGATGATCGCCTCGGGTATTCCTTTGTCACCCTCTTCTCAATTATGGAAAATTCGAGAATGCGTTAGAGGATAAACAATCACAATAGAGTTGAAGAAAAATGCGATTCTAATTTATTAATAGTCATCGAGTAGGAAGCGAATACATTGCTTTTTTTTTAATTTACGCTTTTTAATAAATAATAATTTATGTGTTACTTCTATATGGGCTACATGGTTATCACCACTGGGCTATTGGAGCAATAATCGTCTCGGGCGGTAGTTTATGTTTTGTGTTTACATTCATAGGAGTTCGCTAATGTTATAATTATGAATTATTCGAAGTACATATATCGCTTAAATATATTCGAACGAATAATATACTTTATACAGAATTATATACTGGAACATTGAACGATACATCTACCATCGCTTTATTATTTCTTATGCGTTAATTACACAGTCGTCGTATTAAGTATATAGTAAGTAGAGCAGCGAAGTATTGGATCGACATAGTTGTCGCTTGAGCTGTTCCGAAGATTACATTGTAAATATCGTTTGGCTTTGAATATATTTTATTATCAAGGGACAGCTTTTTGTCGTTGGTATTTGGCGGAGGGTAACGATTAGTCAATAATGAGTCGTGAACTCCTTCTAGGTAGATTCAGGGAGAGGACAAGAGGTAGCTATATAATTGAAAAGCATTAATAGTTCCCGTTTTCCTTCTGCTTGAGAGAATGATTCATTGTCAGTAGATATAAAGAGGATATTATTCGATTTTTATTACGAACGTACATTAACACAAGTTTTGCTTATAGAATTAAGTTGTAGAAAATAACGGCAGTAATTGATCAATGCGAGTATCGAAAATTAAATTTCAATTTCGATGCTCTTGGATTTATTAATTATTTAAATTTATAACAATTAATTTTAATATAAAATAAACTAGATATTCATCCGTTTATATTGCTCAAGGTATTTTTATTCCTTTTTATTTCAACCGTATTATTATTTTCAACGTATTATTTCAATTTTCAGCGTGTATGGTTGAATAAGTTGTTGGACAAATAATCGAAGTTATCTTAATTATTCGCGTATAATTAATATTATCAAATCGGTTCATTCAGTTTCCTTTATATCGTTTTATATCGTTCCAAAACGGGTAACTCAAGCTCTTCGAATTTCACAAAGCTGTCCCTTATTAAACGTTCGACAGTTCGCCATTCACCTTTCGCATTTTATTATCATGAATTCGCTTATTATCATGAATATACAGACTGAATATCGTCTTTACAATTACGTACTGTCGACTATCACATTAAATAACGAGAGCTTTAGAAAAATTGAATTTGATCGTCGTCTTAAGCATGCAAGTCGATTAAATTAAGCAGAAAAAGGAACGCATTGTCGATCATCGTTATTATGCTCGTTAACTTTACAGGAACAGCATGTTGAGGTCGATGTTGAATAATTTCTGACGAAATGCAACAATATCACCGAAGCCGAAAAGAGAGCCGCCGACGTCGAGCGATACTTCAGGAAAGATTGAAGTCGACGACCAACAACCAATAGACCAGGCCTACGAATCAACACCATAAGAGGAAGACTACCCACGGTGGTTGTACGATCCGACGGACGACGATATAAATTCCTCGTTGATAACGGAGCAGGAATTAATATACTTAAACGACTATGTGTATTACGACCAACAATAATGAAAGAACAAAAATTCTCGATGGGACACTCTAGATTTAAGACTAACGAACACGCGTTGATAAAATTATTTGGTAAGGTTGTAGAATTCTTCGTAGTAGACAATAATTTTCCGATTATAGAGGACGGCATACTTGGTTTTCCAGCCCTATCTAAATTTAAATTTGAACTATCAAACCAACAACTCAAACTAGACAGTAACATGCTCTTGTTGCAACAGGAAAACGACTTACCCCCAAAACAAACAGTGTCAAAAGAAAAGATAATACCGCAGCCGACGCACTACCTAGAATACATGTTCTAACTAGACGAGACGAAAATTATTCATACAAACGAAAAGATAGGTATAGGCGACGACAGTTTTACAGAGACAGAGAAGAACGCGATCAAAAACGTAAAGTTGTAAAATCCCAATCAGTTTTCAAAGAAAGAGACCCCGTTTTAGGACATAACGATTATAAAGGGTATAAACATGATGTGGAATGGTTAGGACCATATACAATTGATAAAGTATGCACCCCACATTATTTGATTCAAGACAAAATGTTACACGGCAATCGTTTAAAGCCCTACTTTCCAGGTCGACACTTCTCTTTGCCAGAATAGTATCCGAAGAGATAAATACCACACAAAAAAAAAAACAAAAAAAGAAAAAAAAAAGAAAACTGTATTCAGAAAAAAAAGAGAGAAAAGAATATTCGTATAACAATTTATGTATTAATCTATTTTATAGATTTAACAGAGATAACAGACTTTTCCCATGAACAAGGATGCCAATATCTGGTTTTCTTTGTCTTTACAACTTCTTTTATTAACCAATGGGCATCGCGGATCATTACCCTCACTTTTCTACCGAAAAGTGTGGACGACGAATCCGCGTTGTGAGTTCAAAAGGACACACCCACACCGAGCTTTCTTCCTTGATGGTGGGAGACAGGTCCGAACTGTTCTTCTTGCGATCTTTTGTAATAAAAAATCTTACTGTGTCAAATAAACTCGATTTTATACTGCACCCTTTGTAATCACTTTAAAAATTACGCGACAAATGCAACGTATCTAAACTCTACGAGAACAGCAAGAAACGACAAAATTATTACTCGTGAAAATAGTTTACCAATTATTATGTTACATTCGAACATTTATTTTCACGCGCTTCGTAAGATCCATAAGAAGTTGTATCATTATAGCTTCTAAAATAGGTAAGTACTTGTTTGTCAAAATACGCAGGTAGTCGGATTAGAATGACGTTTTATCTTTTATCGTATTTTCCTGTTTACTATCGTTTTTGAAATAACGTTTACAATTTGTACATCTATAAATAGATATTCACAAATATTTCCAGTTTTACTATTTTCCAAACATAATTTCTGATTTTAAACAATTTCGCCGTAAGAAAATGTTACAGTTACTAACCGAACGTACGTATAAAAAGATTCAACTCGTATCTGTAAGAGTCGTTGTGCAATTTAATTTCCGATATCCATATCAAATTTTAAAAAACGTAAATTATCATTGAAAGCGTAACATTATTTCCATCGTCGCTAATAATTTACTAACTACGTCAAAGAATGTTAACGTATCCTTAACAAATCGCTTTCTATATTCTCGCAGAAAATTTGTATTTTTGCACTTGCATTATACGCACTAACCGCGTATTAATTCTATATATTCATGCAACATAGTGGAAAAATAGGCGTATCATACGTAGCGACGTAATCGTTTAGCGTTGCAATCGTCTATAGAATATGATCATACGTTACGTCCTGGCAACGTCGACCCACTGTTACAGAAATTACCTGCATCGTAGGGGGTGGCCGGTGGGGTAATCGCTATCACCGGCCTGGCTCTGTAATACTTTTTCATCAATGCATCGCCGATCTGACGAAAACTAGGCAAGGTTCGCCAGCAGGTTCTCACGGTGCAAGAACCGGACACGCCGTGACATTTGCACTCTGTTTGCAGCAGAGCTTTAACTATCTGCAATGAAACAATACTCACGCAATTCAGCATCTAATCCGTGCCATTTATAGCAGTATAATTTCAAATTTCTATCTTTCGTACTACGTTAACCATCGATTATACATCGAATGCGATCGACGCGTACTCTTTAAGTTACGTTACTACGAAACCTCGAAATAATTATACTATCGTTCGCTATTTTAAAGCTTGACTAATTATTCTTCGCGAGCATACGATTTTGATATTCGTATCGTAAGGAAATATCAATCTTTCAAAGTTGGCAATCGGGAAAATACGAGCACGTGCTTCTGTGATTCATTCCGTGATACGTTGTTAGTTACATTTATCATTTTCATATCGTAATTCTGTCATTCTTGTGCTAATCATCGATCGTAGTCTGTGGTAGCTGCTGCTCCAACGATATCCTACGAAAGGGTTAAAACGCTACGTCTTTATAATATAAACTGCTACATTCAACTATTACCTTCTGAATCGTTACCGACGAACGAACGTTACGATTTTGCAAAAACTGCGAAACTCCCCTCTTACGATTAGAAGACGTTCGCACCATGTTCGAACTGTTCGATGCACGCGTTTCTCCGTCGCTTCGCTCATTGTGTGTCCGACGATGGACGCGTATGCTCAGAAAACTGGTTTACATTTCGAATTATCGGGTGACGGTGGGGGGTGGGTGCAGAAGTGAGTTGAAAAAAATCGCCTGGAGCATAAAGTATGCGGTGCTGCGAGGCGATCGACGTTAAGAATAAATCGTTAGCAGGCGCGCGTCTGTACACGCGTGCACGGATCGTACGTGCACGCGGAGGGTAACCACGCGATATACGCGAGTTTTTATTACCGCCTCCATAATAAAGCCCATCGAGGAAGACGAATGCTCCGGGAACATTCCCCAATTAAGCCTGGCCATTTACGCGTTCTACCCGCGGCACAGAATTCCATCCTTTCCCGCAAACTTTAATTTTAACTTTACCACCTCGGCCCGTTTACGAATATACGTTTTATTCTCGAATTCCCAGATACTAGTCTTTCTGATCCGAGAAAATCGAACCACTAGATCGATATTTTAGTTAACGAACGAATCTTTCAAGCAACAAAGAAGTTTCATTTTCGTATATTTTCAAAAGGTCCAAAGGTCAAACAATCGTAACTTCGTAGAAAGGATATAGAAGACGGCCCGCATAAATTCTAAGTAGTTGGGTTATTTCCGTTCCTTAATCCTTATGTATACCTATCCTCTAATACCAAATATTGTCCAAACTATTGATTAACTTATTCACTACTTAATTTACGGTACAAAACATCACTAGGGACTCTAAGTACGGATTATAGAAGAAAGTACGAATATTAGACCTGGCTTAACCCTAAGCCGTTAGAACACCCGTTCTACCTGCTTCGTATAGTACTTACAAAGGTTGTCAATTTCGAAGATATCGATATGCGGGTAGTTGGCTTGCTGCAAGGTATTTATCATACGGTATTTTTCTTTGTTAAAAATTTCAAAATCTAGGTTAATAATTACAATTCTTTCGATCGTACGATATCTTCGAATAGCAAGAGAGATACACAAGCTATCGAAAAATATATATAAAGGCAATTTTTAGACAATTAAAAAATTCAGGACAACGAACGAAGATTCGCGTACGAAATCGTCGATCGACCTTTATTTTTCAAGTTATAAATAGAAAATTTAATTTTACACCAAATATCTATGCACGACCAGTTGACATTTTTCTACACGAACATCTTTCAGTTTCTCTCTCGATATTTAAAATCGTCCTCTGTATATTTTCTATAATAAATATCGTATATCCACGTTTTTCTACAGCCTGTATATAAACGATACGATCGATATGAGAATATTATACGTAACTTGGGCGAGGTATAACCGTAAAGATACAAGAGGGATTCGAAAATACGAATAATTCACTTTATTTAGCAGACAACAGTTATAGATATATCTTATACTCTGAAGACCTTGATACCTTCGTAAAAATATCCGCAGTAATTTCGTCTGTACTTACTTTGATTATATTTATCTTGCTTTCCTCTAAGCACTCGTGAACGTAGTGGTAATGAACTTCAATGTGTTTCGAATTATTTGTAAAATTTCCGTACTTTGCTATACTTATCGCTCCAGAGTTATCCTCATAAATTTTTTCAGGGTTATCGTTTAGATTTACATTGAAGATTTTCATAATTTCTCTAATATACATTAATTCACTCAATGTTTCCGATAGAACTACATACTCTGCATACGTCGAAACTTTTGTCACACACCTTTGTTTCTTACACTTCCATCCAATTACATTTCCATACAATCTAATTACATATCCAGAAGTCGATTTCCTATCTAAATGATCTCCTGCCCAATCAGCGTCTACATAACAATCTATCGTTTCTCACTTTTCATTCCTTTTATAATCTAACCTTAAATCTCTAGTCCGGTACAAGTATTTCAATATACGCAAAGCATATTTAAAATGTGTCTCGCTACAACAATCTTGAAATCTACTCAGATAATTCACACTACGACTTATATCGGGTCTGGTATTTACACTAATATACAACAATGCGCCAATTTAATTCTTGTATCCATTGTCCTCTCTATTTATCACGGCTTTTTCAATTTTTAAGTTGATCTCCATAAGTGTACAGTACAATTTGCTGTTTTGTAATTTATATTCGTTTGCTAATGATTCAATGTATTTCTTTTGGCTTAATCTCATTTCATTTTTGAAATAATCATACTCTATGTTTATACCAAGATATTCTTTTACTTCACCTAAATCTTTCATTTCAAATTTATCAGTTAATAATCTTTTTACACTTTGTATTTTCCTTTTGTTTTTACTACAAATTAACACATCGTCTACATATATTAACAAACAAACTACATATTCTCCTTCTCCGTGCAGTATATAAGCACAACTCTATGTTATTCTTCTTAAAACGTAATCTCGTCACATACCTATCCAAACACTCATACCAGTCCCTCGGACATTCTTTAACCCATAAAGCGCTTTCGATAATTTACAAACTCTATTCGATCCGTCTGCATATCCCTTTGGTTGATTTACATATACCTCCGAGGTTGCTTCACCATTTAAAAAGGCAGCTTCTACATCCATTTGCTCAATGATTAATCCATTTTGACAACAACATGATCGCGATATCTTAAAGGTCTGATTACTCGCTACTGGGGAATATATGTCATCGGCTACGCTTCTTTGTTGGAATCCTTTTACCACTAATCTAGCCTTATACCTGCCATCTGATTTTCTCGTGTAAACACATTTTACATCTAATACCTCTTTGCCTTTTACCCATTCTACCAATTTCCAAGTTATATTCTCATCGAGACATTCTATTTCCTTATCCATAGCCTGATTCCAATCTTCACTATTTTCGCAACAAATCGCCTCCTCAAATGTACCAGGCATATCTACTCTACAATAATTTGCATGCATCTCACTAACGTTTTCCCTTTCTGGATACATTACTGGAGGTATCTTATTACGCGAAGTAGCATACATCTCCAAGGGATGTATAAGCCTTCAAAACTGTTATCATTTTCAGCTTCCCTACTTTCTAACTCTTCCTTATTCATGCCCTTCAATAAATAGCATGGAGCAGAAGCATGGAGCAAGCAGAAGCATGGAGCAAGCAGAAGCATGGTGCAAGCAGAAGCATGGAGCAAGCAGAAGCATGTAGCAGAAAGAAGCATGGAGCAGAAGCATGGAGCAAGCAGAATCATGGAGCAGAATCATGGAGCAGAAGCAGTGATAACTACAAAAGAAGTTCTAATCGGAATAGCCGATGAATTATACGAGCGAGAACAATAGGAGGAAATACATAACCTTCTAATAAATTATAAAGTAATTACATTGCGTATATCACTTATAAATGTAGATAACAAAACTGTACATTTGTATAGGATAGCGGTGATATTGAAATTATATGGCGTTTGTGTAGAGCAATGTATAAATTGTCTAAGACTGTGAGTGAAGTAGATGGAAAGAAATTAATTTTCGAATCTTATGATTTAATACTTAAAGCACTTGAAATAAATGAGTATAATTGGGCTGCATACAAATGGGCATCGATTCTTCTCAATTGTAAGACTCTTTATGAAGGAGTGAAGGCACAAATAAAAGAGTCATATAATATTAAGAAACATATGCTGGTATATTTCATGATAATATATTAATATTTCTTTCCCTGATACGATGTCAAGCAATTGTATCGAATATGTTTAATATCGCAGAGAGCAATGGAACTAAATGCAAAAGAACCAACTCTTATGTACATGCTTGGTACTTGGTGCTATCAAGTTGCTGATTTAACATGGTATCAAAGAAAAATTACATCTGTAATATTTGGAGAACCACCATCTTCATCTTTTGAGGAAGCTCTAAAATATTTTGAAACAGCAGAGGAAATTGATCCCAATTTCTATAGTCAAAATTTATTAGTGTTGGGCAAAACCTACTTAAAATTAAATCAAAAAGAGCTATCTATGAAATATTTAAAAATTGCCCTTGAATATCCTGCAAAGAACGAAGATGATCGAGATGCTAAACAGGAAGCACAAAAGTTGTTAAAGATACTTTAACAAACTTGACGGAAATTATAATCTATTATATGATAAATGGATATTATTATAGGATATGGAATTGAAGGGATAAAGTAAATTTAGAATCTATCTTTTAAGTAGAATAATAAACTTTATTCACTATAAAGTACAGTACAACTTATGTGCGATGAGCTTTTTATACGCAACATCGAAGATATTAATAACTCTTTGAAGATTTAAGATTACTATATACATGTATATTTTATAAAATGTTTTATTTTAAAATGTAATATGTAGCAAATTTTAAATAGTTAATAGCAGTTGAAGAAAATTCGTATATACACTATGTCATTAAACTATCTTTCTCGTAAAAATTAGTTAAAGAAATATATTGTAACAGAATTAAAGTGTCAAAATGTTAATGTTAATGTTAATTGTCACAAATATCACTGTTTAATAAAGTAGTTTCCAAGTCGAATTATCGGTCAGGAGATTCTTCTTTTTCCTCTATCCCTCTGCAAGCCTCGGTAATTGCTGCTCCTTGCAAAGTAGAGAGCATACGAAGACATCGGCGCATTAAAGGGCCGGTTAGCACCCTTGGCACGCTTCCCATCAGATGGTATAAAATCATAAGATGTAGGCAAAACTGCGTAGTGTATTCACCACACGGGCAGGTACACTCCACCACAACGTAATCCGAAGGTACTTTTTCCGGATCTAATGATGCGGTGTGGAAGGCGTCAAATCCAAGTCGACATTCCGCCATCGTTTCGTTATAAGGCACAATCTGGAAAAATAAAGTAGACAAAAAAAAAAAAAATAAAATTTACGAATTGTTTGAAAAATCAGTGGAAGAAACGATTGAAGGGAAATAAAATACTTACTGCTCCAAATGTGACGACGATGTATGAGGACGCTTCCAAACGTGAAGAACTTTCGAACTCGAAGTACTTCTAGACGCGAAGAATTTTCAAAATTGCAGAATCTATGCGCTTCAGAACTTGAAGAACTTTTGAACGTTCTGCTCGATATTCGAACTGGGAATGACACCTCCGAGCTAAGTGCCGGGTTTATTACGTCGGTGGGTCCCATGTGTATTACTACAACATGGAGTAGGGCATTTGGGTGGGTCCCATCTGTATTACTGCAACATGGAGTAGGGCATTTGGGTGGGTCCCATGTGTATTACTACAACATGGAGTAGGGCATTTGGGGGGGCCCCCTAACTAGCAGGTAGGTAAAACTCAAGTACTTGTTTGTTTGCTTGCTGTGTGAAATATTGCTTAAGGGACAGACGGATTAGCAGGTGCGATGATCGCCTCGGGTATTCCTTTGTCACCCTCTTCTCAATTATGGAAAATTCGAGAATGCGTTAGAGGATAAACAATCACAATAGAGTTGAAGAAAAATGCGATTCTAATTTATTAATAGTCATCGAGTAGGAAGCGAATACATTGCTTTTTTTTTAATTTACGCTTTTTAATAAATAATAATTTATGTGTTACTTCTATATGGGCTACATGGTTATCACCACTGGGCTATTGGAGCAATAATCGTCTCGGGCGGTAGTTTATGTTTTGTGTTTACATTCATAGGAGTTCGCTAATGTTATAATTATGAATTATTCGAAGTACATATATCGCTTAAATATATTCGAACGAATAATATACTTTATACAGAATTATATACTGGAACATTGAACGATACATCTACCATCGCTTTATTATTTCTTATGCGTTAATTACACAGTCGTCGTATTAAGTATATAGTAAGTAGAGCAGCGAAGTATTGGATCGACATAGTTGTCGCTTGAGCTGTTCCGAAGATTACATTGTAAATATCGTTTGGCTTTGAATATATTTTATTATCAAGGGACAGCTTTTTGTCGTTGGTATTTGGCGGAGGGTAACGATTAGTCAATAATGAGTCGTGAACTCCTTCTAGGTAGATTCAGGGAGAGGACAAGAGGTAGCTATATAATTGAAAAGCATTAATAGTTCCCGTTTTCCTTCTGCTTGAGAGAATGATTCATTGTCAGTAGATATAAAGAGGATATTATTCGATTTTTATTACGAACGTACATTAACACAAGTTTTGCTTATAGAATTAAGTTGTAGAAAATAACGGCAGTAATTGATCAATGCGAGTATCGAAAATTAAATTTCAATTTCGATGCTCTTGGATTTATTAATTATTTAAATTTATAACAATTAATTTTAATATAAAATAAACTAGATATTCATCCGTTTATATTGCTCAAGGTATTTTTATTCCTTTTTATTTCAACCGTATTATTATTTTCAACGTATTATTTCAATTTTCAGCGTGTATGGTTGAATAAGTTGTTGGACAAATAATCGAAGTTATCTTAATTATTCGCGTATAATTAATATTATCAAATCGGTTCATTCAGTTTCCTTTATATCGTTTTATATCGTTCCAAAACGGGTAACTCAAGCTCTTCGAATTTCACAAAGCTGTCCCTTATTAAACGTTCGACAGTTCGCCATTCACCTTTCGCATTTTATTATCATGAATTCGCTTATTATCATGAATATACAGACTGAATATCGTCTTTACAATTACGTACTGTCGACTATCACATTAAATAACGAGAGCTTTAGAAAAATTGAATTTGATCGTCGTCTTAAGCATGCAAGTCGATTAAATTAAGCAGAAAAAGGAACGCATTGTCGATCATCGTTATTATGCTCGTTAACTTTACAGGAACAGCATGTTGAGGTCGATGTTGAATAATTTCTGACGAAATGCAACAATATCACCGAAGCCGAAAAGAGAGCCGCCGACGTCGAGCGATACTTCAGGAAAGATTGAAGTCGACGACCAACAACCAATAGACCAGGCCTACGAATCAACACCATAAGAGGAAGACTACCCACGGTGGTTGTACGATCCGACGGACGACGATATAAATTCCTCGTTGATAACGGAGCAGGAATTAATATACTTAAACGACTATGTGTATTACGACCAACAATAATGAAAGAACAAAAATTCTCGATGGGACACTCTAGATTTAAGACTAACGAACACGCGTTGATAAAATTATTTGGTAAGGTTGTAGAATTCTTCGTAGTAGACAATAATTTTCCGATTATAGAGGACGGCATACTTGGTTTTCCAGCCCTATCTAAATTTAAATTTGAACTATCAAACCAACAACTCAAACTAGACAGTAACATGCTCTTGTTGCAACAGGAAAACGACTTACCCCCAAAACAAACAGTGTCAAAAGAAAAGATAATACCGCAGCCGACGCACTACCTAGAATACATGTTCTAACTAGACGAGACGAAAATTATTCATACAAACGAAAAGATAGGTATAGGCGACGACAGTTTTACAGAGACAGAGAAGAACGCGATCAAAAACGTAAAGTTGTAAAATCCCAATCAGTTTTCAAAGAAAGAGACCCCGTTTTAGGACATAACGATTATAAAGGGTATAAACATGATGTGGAATGGTTAGGACCATATACAATTGATAAAGTATGCACCCCACATTATTTGATTCAAGACAAAATGTTACACGGCAATCGTTTAAAGCCCTACTTTCCAGGTCGACACTTCTCTTTGCCAGAATAGTATCCGAAGAGATAAATACCACACAAAAAAAAAAACAAAAAAAGAAAAAAAAAAGAAAACTGTATTCAGAAAAAAAAGAGAGAAAAGAATATTCGTATAACAATTTATGTATTAATCTATTTTATAGATTTAACAGAGATAACAGACTTTTCCCATGAACAAGGATGCCAATATCTGGTTTTCTTTGTCTTTACAACTTCTTTTATTAACCAATGGGCATCGCGGATCATTACCCTCACTTTTCTACCGAAAAGTGTGGACGACGAATCCGCGTTGTGAGTTCAAAAGGACACACCCACACCGAGCTTTCTTCCTTGATGGTGGGAGACAGGTCCGAACTGTTCTTCTTGCGATCTTTTGTAATAAAAAATCTTACTGTGTCAAATAAACTCGATTTTATACTGCACCCTTTGTAATCACTTTAAAAATTACGCGACAAATGCAACGTATCTAAACTCTACGAGAACAGCAAGAAACGACAAAATTATTACTCGTGAAAATAGTTTACCAATTATTATGTTACATTCGAACATTTATTTTCACGCGCTTCGTAAGATCCATAAGAAGTTGTATCATTATAGCTTCTAAAATAGGTAAGTACTTGTTTGTCAAAATACGCAGGTAGTCGGATTAGAATGACGTTTTATCTTTTATCGTATTTTCCTGTTTACTATCGTTTTTGAAATAACGTTTACAATTTGTACATCTATAAATAGATATTCACAAATATTTCCAGTTTTACTATTTTCCAAACATAATTTCTGATTTTAAACAATTTCGCCGTAAGAAAATGTTACAGTTACTAACCGAACGTACGTATAAAAAGATTCAACTCGTATCTGTAAGAGTCGTTGTGCAATTTAATTTCCGATATCCATATCAAATTTTAAAAAACGTAAATTATCATTGAAAGCGTAACATTATTTCCATCGTCGCTAATAATTTACTAACTACGTCAAAGAATGTTAACGTATCCTTAACAAATCGCTTTCTATATTCTCGCAGAAAATTTGTATTTTTGCACTTGCATTATACGCACTAACCGCGTATTAATTCTATATATTCATGCAACATAGTGGAAAAATAGGCGTATCATACGTAGCGACGTAATCGTTTAGCGTTGCAATCGTCTATAGAATATGATCATACGTTACGTCCTGGCAACGTCGACCCACTGTTACAGAAATTACCTGCATCGTAGGGGGTGGCCGGTGGGGTAATCGCTATCACCGGCCTGGCTCTGTAATACTTTTTCATCAATGCATCGCCGATCTGACGAAAACTAGGCAAGGTTCGCCAGCAGGTTCTCACGGTGCAAGAACCGGACACGCCGTGACATTTGCACTCTGTTTGCAGCAGAGCTTTAACTATCTGCAATGAAACAATACTCACGCAATTCAGCATCTAATCCGTGCCATTTATAGCAGTATAATTTCAAATTTCTATCTTTCGTACTACGTTAACCATCGATTATACATCGAATGCGATCGACGCGTACTCTTTAAGTTACGTTACTACGAAACCTCGAAATAATTATACTATCGTTCGCTATTTTAAAGCTTGACTAATTATTCTTCGCGAGCATACGATTTTGATATTCGTATCGTAAGGAAATATCAATCTTTCAAAGTTGGCAATCGGGAAAATACGAGCACGTGCTTCTGTGATTCATTCCGTGATACGTTGTTAGTTACATTTATCATTTTCATATCGTAATTCTGTCATTCTTGTGCTAATCATCGATCGTAGTCTGTGGTAGCTGCTGCTCCAACGATATCCTACGAAAGGGTTAAAACGCTACGTCTTTATAATATAAACTGCTACATTCAACTATTACCTTCTGAATCGTTACCGACGAACGAACGTTACGATTTTGCAAAAACTGCGAAACTCCCCTCTTACGATTAGAAGACGTTCGCACCATGTTCGAACTGTTCGATGCACGCGTTTCTCCGTCGCTTCGCTCATTGTGTGTCCGACGATGGACGCGTATGCTCAGAAAACTGGTTTACATTTCGAATTATCGGGTGACGGTGGGGGGTGGGTGCAGAAGTGAGTTGAAAAAAATCGCCTGGAGCATAAAGTATGCGGTGCTGCGAGGCGATCGACGTTAAGAATAAATCGTTAGCAGGCGCGCGTCTGTACACGCGTGCACGGATCGTACGTGCACGCGGAGGGTAACCACGCGATATACGCGAGTTTTTATTACCGCCTCCATAATAAAGCCCATCGAGGAAGACGAATGCTCCGGGAACATTCCCCAATTAAGCCTGGCCATTTACGCGTTCTACCCGCGGCACAGAATTCCATCCTTTCCCGCAAACTTTAATTTTAACTTTACCACCTCGGCCCGTTTACGAATATACGTTTTATTCTCGAATTCCCAGATACTAGTCTTTCTGATCCGAGAAAATCGAACCACTAGATCGATATTTTAGTTAACGAACGAATCTTTCAAGCAACAAAGAAGTTTCATTTTCGTATATTTTCAAAAGGTCCAAAGGTCAAACAATCGTAACTTCGTAGAAAGGATATAGAAGACGGCCCGCATAAATTCTAAGTAGTTGGGTTATTTCCGTTCCTTAATCCTTATGTATACCTATCCTCTAATACCAAATATTGTCCAAACTATTGATTAACTTATTCACTACTTAATTTACGGTACAAAACATCACTAGGGACTCTAAGTACGGATTATAGAAGAAAGTACGAATATTAGACCTGGCTTAACCCTAAGCCGTTAGAACACCCGTTCTACCTGCTTCGTATAGTACTTACAAAGGTTGTCAATTTCGAAGATATCGATATGCGGGTAGTTGGCTTGCTGCAAGGTATTTATCATACGGTATTTTTCTTTGTTAAAAATTTCAAAATCTAGGTTAATAATTACAATTCTTTCGATCGTACGATATCTTCGAATAGCAAGAGAGATACACAAGCTATCGAAAAATATATATAAAGGCAATTTTTAGACAATTAAAAAATTCAGGACAACGAACGAAGATTCGCGTACGAAATCGTCGATCGACCTTTATTTTTCAAGTTATAAATAGAAAATTTAATTTTACACCAAATATCTATGCACGACCAGTTGACATTTTTCTACACGAACATCTTTCAGTTTCTCTCTCGATATTTAAAATCGTCCTCTGTATATTTTCTATAATAAATATCGTATATCCACGTTTTTCTACAGCCTGTATATAAACGATACGATCGATATGAGAATATTATACGTAACTTGGGCGAGGTATAACCGTAAAGATACAAGAGGGATTCGAAAATACGAATAATTCACTTTATTTAGCAGACAACAGTTATAGATATATCTTATACTCTGAAGACCTTGATACCTTCGTAAAAATATCCGCAGTAATTTCGTCTGTACTTACTTTGATTATATTTATCTTGCTTTCCTCTAAGCACTCGTGAACGTAGTGGTAATGAACTTCAATGTGTTTCGAATTATTTGTAAAATTTCCGTACTTTGCTATACTTATCGCTCCAGAGTTATCCTCATAAATTTTTTCAGGGTTATCGTTTAGATTTACATTGAAGATTTTCATAATTTCTCTAATATACATTAATTCACTCAATGTTTCCGATAGAACTACATACTCTGCATACGTCGAAACTTTTGTCACACACCTTTGTTTCTTACACTTCCATCCAATTACATTTCCATACAATCTAATTACATATCCAGAAGTCGATTTCCTATCTAAATGATCTCCTGCCCAATCAGCGTCTACATAACAATCTATCGTTTCTCACTTTTCATTCCTTTTATAATCTAACCTTAAATCTCTAGTCCGGTACAAGTATTTCAATATACGCAAAGCATATTTAAAATGTGTCTCGCTACAACAATCTTGAAATCTACTCAGATAATTCACACTACGACTTATATCGGGTCTGGTATTTACACTAATATACAACAATGCGCCAATTTAATTCTTGTATCCATTGTCCTCTCTATTTATCACGGCTTTTTCAATTTTTAAGTTGATCTCCATAAGTGTACAGTACAATTTGCTGTTTTGTAATTTATATTCGTTTGCTAATGATTCAATGTATTTCTTTTGGCTTAATCTCATTTCATTTTTGAAATAATCATACTCTATGTTTATACCAAGATATTCTTTTACTTCACCTAAATCTTTCATTTCAAATTTATCAGTTAATAATCTTTTTACACTTTGTATTTTCCTTTTGTTTTTACTACAAATTAACACATCGTCTACATATATTAACAAACAAACTACATATTCTCCTTCTCCGTGCAGTATATAAGCACAAAACGTAATCTCGTCACATACCTATCCAAACACTCATACCAGTCCCTCGGACATTCTTTAACCCATAAAGCGCTTTCGATAATTTACAAACTCTATTCGATCCGTCTGCATATCCCTTTGGTTGATTTACATATACCTCCGAGGTTGCTTCACCATTTAAAAAGGCAGCTTCTACATCCATTTGCTCAATGATTAATCCATTTTGACAACAACATGATCGCGATATCTTAAAGGTCTGATTACTCGCTACTGGGGAATATATGTCATCGGCTACGCTTCTTTGTTGGAATCCTTTTACCACTAATCTAGCCTTATACCTGCCATCTGATTTTCTCGTGTAAACACATTTTACATCTAATACCTCTTTGCCTTTTACCCATTCTACCAATTTCCAAGTTATATTCTCATCGAGACATTCTATTCTCTTATCCATAGCCTGATTCCAGTCTTCACTATTTTCGCAACAAATCGCCTCCTCAAATGTACCAGGCATATCTACTCTACAATAATTTGCATGCATCTCACTAACGTTTTCCCTTTCTGGATACATTACTGGAGGTATCTTATTACGCGAAGTAGCATACATCTCCAAGGGATGTATAAGCCTTCAAAACTGTTATCATTTTCAGCTTCCCTACTTTCTAACTCTTCCTTATTCATGCCCTTCAATAAATAGCATGGAGCAGAAGCATGGAGCAAGCAGAAGCATGGAGCAAGCAGAAGCATGGTGCAAGCAGAAGCATGGAGCAAGCAGAAGCATGTAGCAGAAAGAAGCATGGAGCAGAAGCATGGAGCAAGCAGAATCATGGAGCAGAATCATGGAGCAGAAGCAGTGATAACTACAAAAGAAGTTCTAATCGGAATAGCCGATGAATTATACGAGCGAGAACAATAGGAGGAAATACATAACCTTCTAATAAATTATAAAGTAATTACATTGCGTATATCACTTATAAATGTAGATAACAAAACTGTACATTTGTATAGGATAGCGGTGATATTGAAATTATATGGCGTTTGTGTAGAGCAATGTATAAATTGTCTAAGACTGTGAGTGAAGTAGATGGAAAGAAATTAATTTTCGAATCTTATGATTTAATACTTAAAGCACTTGAAATAAATGAGTATAATTGGGCTGCATACAAATGGGCATCGATTCTTCTCAATTGTAAGACTCTTTATGAAGGAGTGAAGGCACAAATAAAAGAGTCATATAATATTAAGAAACATATGCTGGTATATTTCATGATAATATATTAATATTTCTTTCCCTGATACGATGTCAAGCAATTGTATCGAATATGTTTAATATCGCAGAGAGCAATGGAACTAAATGCAAAAGAACCAACTCTTATGTACATGCTTGGTACTTGGTGCTATCAAGTTGCTGATTTAACATGGTATCAAAGAAAAATTGCATCTGTAATATTTGGAGAACCACCATCTTCATCTTTTGAGGAAGCTCTAAAATATTTTGAAACAGCAGAGGAAATTGATCCCAATTTCTATAGTCAAAATTTATTAGTGTTGGGCAAAACCTACTTAAAATTAAATCAAAAAGAGCTATCTATGAAATATTTAAAAATTGCCCTTGAATATCCTGCAAAGAACGAAGATGATCGAGATGCTAAACAGGAAGCACAAAAGTTGTTAAAGATACTTTAACAAACTTGACGGAAATTATAATCTATTATATGATAAATGGATATTACTATAGGATATGGAATTGAAGGGATAAAGTAAATTTAGAATCTATCTTTTAAGTAGAATAATAAACTTTATTCACTATAAAGTACAGTACAACTTATGTGCGATGAGCTTTTTATACGCAACATCGAAGATATTAATAACTCTTTGAAGATTTAAGATTACTATATACATGTATATTTTATAAAATGTTTTATTTGAAAATGTAATATGTAGCAAATTTTAAATAGTTAATAGCAGTTGAAGAAAATTCGTATATACAATATGTCATTAAACTATCTTTCTCGCAAAAATTAGTTAAAGAAATATATTGTAACAGAATTAAAGTGTCAAAATGTTAATGTTAATGTTAATTGTCACAAATATCACTGTTTAATAAAGTAGTTTCCAAGTCGAATTATCGGTCAGGAGATTCTTCTTTTTCCTCTATCCCTCTGCAAGCCTCGGTAATTGCTGCTCCTTGCAAAGTAGAGAGCATACGAAGACATCGGCGCATTAAAGGGCCGGTTAGCACCCTTGGCACGCTTCCCATCAGATGGTATAAAATCATAAGATGTAGGCAAAACTGCGTAGTGTATTCACCACACGGGCAGGTACACTCCACCACAACGTAATCCGAAGGTACTTTTTCCGGATCTAATGATGCGGTGTGGAAGGCGTCAAATCCAAGTCGACATTCCGCCATCGTTTCGTTATAAGGCACAATCTGGAAAAATAAAGTAGACAAAAAAAAAAAAAAATAAAATTTACGAATTGTTTGAAAAATCAGTGGAAGAAACGATTGAAGGGAAATAAAATACTTACTGCTCCAAATGTGACGACGATGTATGAGGACGCTTCCAAACGTGAAGAACTTTCGAACTCGAAGTACTTCTAGACGCGAAGAATTTTCAAAATTGCAGAATCTATGCGCTTCAGAACTTGAAGAACTTTTGAACGTTCTGCTCGATATTCGAACTGGGAATGACACCTCCGAGCTAAGTGCCGGGTTTATTACGTCGGTGGGTCCCATGTGTATTACTACAACATGGAGTAGGGCATTTGGGTGGGTCCCATCTGTATTACTGCAACATGGAGTAGGGCATTTGGGTGGGTCCCATGTGTATTACTACAACATGGAGTAGGGCATTTGGGGGGGCCCCCTAACTAGCAGGTAGGTAAAACTCAAGTACTTGTTTGTTTGCTTGCTGTGTGAAATATTGCTTAAGGGACAGACGGATTAGCAGGTGCGATGATCGCCTCGGGTATTCCTTTGTCACCCTCTTCTCAATTATGGAAAATTCGAGAATGCGTTAGAGGATAAACAATCACAATAGAGTTGAAGAAAAATGCGATTCTAATTTATTAATAGTCATCGAGTAGGAAGCGAATACATTGCTTTTTTTTTAATTTACGCTTTTTAATAAATAATAATTTATGTGTTACTTCTATATGGGCTACATGGTTATCACCACTGGGCTATTGGAGCAATAATCGTCTCGGGCGGTAGTTTATGTTTTGTGTTTACATTCATAGGAGTTCGCTAATGTTATAATTATGAATTATTCGAAGTACATATATCGCTTAAATATATTCGAACGAATAATATACTTTATACAGAATTATATACTGGAACATTGAACGATACATCTACCATCGCTTTATTATTTCTTATGCGTTAATTACACAGTCGTCGTATTAAGTATATAGTAAGTAGAGCAGCGAAGTATTTGATCGACATAGTTGTCGCTTGAGCTGTTCCGAAGATTACATTGTAAATATCGTTTGGCTTTGAATATATTTTATTATCAAGGGACAGCTTTTTGTCGTTGGTATTTGGCGGAGGGTAACGATTAGTCAATAATGAGTCGTGAACTCCTTCTAGGTAGATTCAGGGAGAGGACAAGAGGTAGCTATATAATTGAAAAGCATTAATAGTTCCCGTTTTCCTTCTGCTTGAGAGAATGATTCATTGTCAGTAGATATAAAGAGGATATTATTCGATTTTTATTACGAACGTACATTAACACAAGTTTTGCTTATAGAATTAAGTTGTAGAAAATAACGGCAGTAATTGATCAATGCGAGTATCGAAAATTAAATTTCAATTTCGATGCTCTTGGATTTATTAATTATTTAAATTTATAACAATTAGTTTTAATATAAAATAAACTAGATATTCATCCGTTTATATTGCTCAAGGTATTTTTATTCCTTTTTATTTCAACCGTATTATTATTTTCAACGTATTATTTCAATTTTCAGCGTGTATGGTTGAATAAGTTGTTGGACAAATAATCGAAGTTATCTTAATTATTCGCGTATAATTAATATTATCAAATCGGTTCATTCAGTTTCATTTATATCGTTTTATATCGTTCCAAAACGGGTAACTCAAGCTCTTCGAATTTCACAAAGCTATCCCTTATTAAACGTTCGACAGTTCGCCATTCACCTTTCGCATTTTATTATCATGAATTCGCTTATTATCATGAATATACAGACTGAATATCGTCTTTACAATTACGTACTGTCGACTATCACATTAAATAACGAGAGCTTTAGAAAAATTGAATTTGATCGTCGTCTTAAGCATGCAAGTCGATTAAATTAAGCAGAAAAAGGAACGCATTGTCGATCATCGTTATTATGCTCGTTAACTTTACAGGAACAGCATGTTGAGGTCGATGTCGAATAATTTCTGACAAAATGCAACAATATCACCGAAGCCGAAAAGAGAGCCGCCGACGTCGAGCGATACTTCAGGAAAGATTGAAGTCGACGACCAACAACCAATAGACCAGACCTACGAATCAACACCATAAGAGGAAGACTACCCACGGTGGTTGTACGATCCGACGGACGACGATATAAATTCCTCGTTGATAGCGGAGCAGGAATTAATATACTTAAACGACTATGTGTATTACGACCAACAATAATGAAAGAACAAAAATTCTCGATGGGACACTCTAGATTTAAGACTAACGAACACGCGTTGATAAAATTATTTGGTAAGGTTGTAGAATTCTTCGTAGTAGACAATAATTTTCCGATTATAGAGGACGGCATACTTGGTTTTCCAGCCCTATCTAAATTTAAATTTGAACTATCAAACCAACAACTCAAACTAGACAGTAACATGCTCTTGTTGGAACAGGAAAACGACTTACCCCCAAAACAAACAGTGTCAAAAGAAAAGATAATACCGCAGCCGACGCACTACCTAGAATACATGTTCTAACTAGACGAGACGAAAATTATTCATACAAACGAAAAGATAGGTATAGGCGACGACAGTTTTACAGAGACAGAGAAGAACGCGATCAAAAACGTAAAATTGTAAAATCCCAATCAGTTTTCAAAGAAAGAGACCCCGTTTTAGGACATAACGATTATAAAGGGTATAAACATGATGTGGAATGGTTAGGACCATATACAATTGATAAAGTATGCACCCCACATTATTTGATTCAAGACAAAATGGTACACGGCAATCGTTTAAAGCCCTACTTTCCAGGTCGACACTTCTCTTTGCCAGAATAGTATCCGAAGAGATAAATACCACACAAAAAAAAACAAAAAAAGAAAAAAAAAAAGAAAACTGTATTCAGAAAAAAAAGAGAGAAAAGAATATTCGTATAACAATTTATGTATTAATCTATTTTATAGGTTTAACAGAGATAACAGACTTTTCCCATGAACAAGGATGCCAATATCTGGTTTTCTTTGTCTTTACAACTTCTTTTATTAACCAATGGGCATCGCGGATCATTACCCTCACTTTTCTACCGAAAAGTGTGGACGACGAATCCGCGTTGTGAGTTCAAAAGGACACACCCACACCGAGCTTTCTTCCTTGATGGTGGGAGACAGGTCCGAACTGTTCTTCTTGCGATCTTTTGTAATAAAAAATCTTACTGTGTCAAATAAACTCGATTTTATACTGCACCCTTTGTAATCACTTTAAAAATTACGACGAAAGATTTACTATGATACCTTTTTAACGTTAAATTTAGAGATGGTTACTTATTAAATCACTGGCACAGAACCACACCTCGAGTCATTAGAGAAGGGAAGTCCCGTGGGTTTACAGACTCCGACTGTTATACGAAATAGCCGGCAATTTACACTTCGATCCTCCGATGTGGGTCACTGATTGGTCTCATAAGTAGTGTCGGACACGAACACGCGTGGCTGCATCGTTG
>JARWAU010000262.1:0-22918 GCA_029958995.1 Bombus sonorus
TCAAGGCATATCACGACACTTCCTGGGCGGAAAAATACAACCGCAAAATTCCTAAATAACAACGAGGACCATAGCGATCGAAACTACAAAGAGTTTCCGAACAGGACATAGACAGCAAACTTCTCAAATTACTATAACTCGGCAATCTTCAGATGTAATCCGTACTCTACGAATGGAATCTCGCCCATTCATCAACCTCGGAATCACTTATTGCAAATCGTTTTACGTTAAAGAGCGAAAGGAGCGCAACCGTCGCAGATTCCAGGTATTCGTATCCAACTTATACGTCTTGCAGTTAAGCCAGTCCACACCGAGCTGGTCAGCGATCTCATAAGCGAGGCCTTCTTTGCGGCTCTGGGAAGATTCATCGCTCATCAAAAAGTCAGTCTTTCCAGCCGACCGATGGATCGAATGGCACTTCACAACTCTCAACTCACCTTACTTCAGCGGATTGTGGAAGCTAGCAGTAATTCATCAAACGACATCGCAGACGTGTCGTCATTAAGAAGCTTCATACAATTAAAACGCGAAACACACTCATCATCCAAATCAAAACCAATCCTCAACTCCAGACCGCCAACTCCGATATCTCCAGACCGAAACGATCTCTTTATCCTTACACCCAGTCACATCCTCATCGGAGACATACAAGTTTGCGAGTTCGAACATTCAGGGACACTCTATCCAACCGTCTCCAGCTTTCGTCAAGTGTATCAACACGAGTTGAATATCCAAACTAGATGGAGTAAGGCAGTCACGGCATACGAAAAGACATCATCATCCTCCTCAGAGGAGACAACGTTACCCCAATGCAATGGCAACGCAATGGGCAGATTCATCAAGGTCCAGCCCGGCGCAGACGGCAGCATACGCCCGGCCACCGTTCGAACGGCAACCTGGATCGGAGCATCAAGCGGATAGTACCACTACCGAGCAGAACGACGCCAGATGACTCCGACACAATCAACAGCAACGAAGTCTGACGAGAAACCCAACTCACGACATTAACCATATCGTTTGATCGGGATCCTATCAACGGGGGAGGATGTTACGTCGGTCGACCCTCTACCAGGACCGAGCCGCACATGGCGGACGGGATGGCAGCCAGATGTCCGCACATCCTTATTGCGTACCCTTAAGTATCTCAAGGACCTACCATATATCTTAGAAAATTTTAGCTAAAGTCATTCAGATCGAACAAAGATCTATTTACGAAAGCGTTTTCTAAGGTCTACGGTTCGTTTCTGGAAACCACTTGAAAGTTAGTATTTCCACACGTGCGATGCTTCCTACCTCCAACTTTCTATCGAGGGCGGCTAAGACCCCTTCTAGTCCACCAACAATCGGAATAGCCAATACAAACAATGTCTATTAGCCTCACTTCCCGGGCCAAAAACAAATCCGATGATTCCGTGCGCTAGACACACTCTTTCCTACCTCTCCTCTGACACAGCATCGTCACTTTCAGCGTAGTCCATTTTCGTCGTCAGAGCAGTCAAGATGTCTACCACGATTCTACCCTTAAATTAATCCGTTTCGTTAAGTCTTACTAACTCATCGAGAGATATCGTCAAGTCGGGTCATATTCCTGTAACGCAATAACTGTACTCATCGTCAAACACTTGTGACGCTCCGAATAGTGTGTAACTATTGTTGACAACATGCGTTACATTAACCTGTTAACAGAGAGTTAATATCAGTTAACCACACCTGTTATTCTAATCGAAACAAGGGGATATTTCGCGGCGTAGATTAGCCGAATCCTAGCGAGAATTGGCGCCACTCGCTGACGCGTTTTCTTCGCGACCGCGTCTCTGCGCGAACGGTCGCAACCACAAAAGCCGTTAGACCACAGGGAAACCTGGTGATAATCCGCCCAGAAGCAGAAGACGGAGAAATAAAATAGAGCGAACAAGCATGCGACGCAGTTTTCACCCTTGTAAACCCCGCAAAAAGGGGATACAAGTCAGCGCAATCCGGAAGATAAGCAGCAACGGTCTAGTCGTAGAAACGACGAAACCAGAAAGTCTCAAAGCATTTACAGAGAACGAGAAGCTACAAGAGGCTGGACTAAAAGCCGGCACACCACAACGTCGCGCCCCCCTTCCACATGATCATGTACGACGTCCCGAGGAAGAAGAGAGTGGCATGCATATGAAGGTAAAACCAGGAAAGAGTGAGGGAGAGCGACGTTGCAGCCATCAAGTTCTGCTTAAGAACGGGACGCCGGGATCAACAGGAGACCAGCTGGGTAATTCGAAGTACCCTTCCCCCTGCCGCAGGTAGGGGACAAGTTACTAAAAGAAAAAATATACATCTCCTGCAACGCGTGTAAACTTAGGGAATACACAGCGATCAGTTGATGCTATAAGTGCCTGGTTACGGACATGTGGCAAAATATTGCCGCGTAAATTACGCAAATTGCGCTCACTGCGCAGATAGTGGACACAGCACCAACGAGTACCCAAACAAGGGCAACGAACCAAGCTGCGTAAACTGTAAAAAGCATAGAAGGTAAAATACCCGGGCTCGGCCCAGAAAACGCGATTGCCTGTCGGGGCACGAAACAAAACCCATCACAGGCAGCGACGAGAGGCAGACACATGACGCCGCTCGGGATCGCCGGCCTGTGCACAACTCACTGCGTATGTGCACAGATAGGCAAAGGAGCGGGGGAGCGACGGCGATCTATGCAGTATGTCATTACTTGCCGCCGAACGGGAACATCGGGGTCGGCATTCAACATCTAGAGAAAGTACTGCGTAGCCTAAACGGAAAGAGAGTCATAGTCGGCATAGACGCGAACACCACATAGCCAAGGACGCTGCAACGAGGGAACAAGAGAAACTGCGGTACCGGGACACCCTGTTGAAGTACAAGAAGGCAGTAACGAAAGCGAAGATCCAGAGCTGGCAAGAATTTGTTACTAAAGAGCGTAACAAGGGTTCTTGGGGAATCATTGACAGTACGGTCACGGGAAGAGAAAGGAGAGCAGATACAGTATCAACGCTGCAAACGCCACAAGGACATATCTCCGACTGGTGATCAACCGCAGAAGCGATGCTGTCAGCCCACATAACGGATGATCAAGGACGTTCTGACACGGAGGAACCAGCCGAGATAAGGTGGAATATGGGAACCCTCCCGAACGTCGCAGACGCCGCACAGTTCCGGCTGGAAGAGCTCTGCGGATCAGTCAAAAGAATGACGGGATGGAAGTATCTTGGAACCGAAATGAACGATGTGGAAGACTTTCAACGCGCCATGGATGGACTCCACCAAGAAATACTAAAATTAGTGCGCGGCTACCTCTATTGGGGTATCTTCACAAGGAAATGGCAAGTGGAAATTTGATCACCAAGAACCGAAACGTGACAGAAGTAGCACGAAGTCTTACAGGCCAAACTGCCTGCTCTCCATGGTGGCTGAATTACTGGAGAGACTAATGGCGGCCAGAATATCAACCCTCTCTCATCATCTCGAGCTGAACGCGGACAGACAATACGGCTTCCGCCCCGGAGTATCGAAGACGAACGCGATAGTTCAACTCAAGGAGAAAGGCGGGCAGAAGTACGAGCGACAAGAAGTACGTTTTCGCTATCGCACTCGACATATCAGGCGCCGTCGACAATGTATGGTGGCCAAACGTCGTGCACGAGGTAACGAGAAGAGTATGCCCCGACAACCTATGCAGGCTTAGACGGAGCTACTTCACAGACAGTACACAGCATATCGTAGGCAAATACGAAGTGATCGCCAAGCCCGTCACCAAAGGGTTCCCGCAGGAATCGGTAATGTGTCCAAGTTTTTGGGATCTGGTATTCGATGATCTGCTGGACGATCTAAGAACTTACACAACAGAATGCTAGCCGATCGCGAATGCAGACGTCATCATCATACTGATAGCAAGAAACGACAGGACAGACCTACAGAAGACAGGGCAGGAAGCAGTCACGAGTGTTTCCAACTGCTGCTCCAGGAACAAAAGGGGCATTGTCGGCGGGAAAAACAGGAATGCTCCTGCTGAACGGAAAATTGGTCTCGGAAAGGCCTCCAATTATCAAAATAAATGGAAAAAGAATTCGAAGGCGACAAGCGATAAATTACGTCGGAGTGCACTTCGAGAGTCGTCTAAACATTAATGAACACATTGAGGTGACAACACAGAAAGCCGGAAATCTGTTCAACAGCCTCGCAAATGAGACCAAGGCGATAATCACGTACGCCGCGGCCGGCTGGTGAGAACGGTCGCCTTGCCAGCATCTGGGCCTTCGAGCACTGCCACCACGAGTCCATACCCGAATTTTGGACGCGCAGAGGTGTCGCTACTCCCTCCAGGCTAACACTCAAGCGCCCGTGGTACCTACTTATGTCATAGGTGGGACCACCGTGCGGATGTACGGCCACGTCACTGCTGGATCGATGACATGCTAGCCGAGCATTCAGCAGACCAGCGGCATTTTTGTACCCAAGGAATTATTCCGGCGGTCCCGTCCTTCGCATCGGGATCGTGGGTGCGCTACAAACAAAAGCCGCGTAGAGAGAGTATAGCCGCACTTGAGCGCACGTATACTCCCAGCGACCTACCCTGCGGTGCGCATAGAGAACTCTCGTAGGCAGGACGCCCGTCCCGATTGCCCTCCCTGGCTGCGGGAACGTGGGTTTGTTATCTCCCATAGGCTCGCACTCGGCGAGCCCCTCCCTGCGGAGAACACACAGTTCATCCGTGAGCACAGCGAATTCAACAGCAAGCTGAAGACATTCCGGCTGAGAGAAGTTGACACGGGAGTATGCGGCATGGAGGAATCTCCGCAGCACATACTTGAAGTATGTCAACTCTTCGACGAAGAAGGACAGAGGCTGCGGAATTGCATACAGGCCATTGAACTAATTTGGCCGAAAGAAAAGGGGGAGTTCATCAATAAGGATGTGTACCACCACGTCCAACACTTCACCAAGAGTGATCTGTTGGCGAAAGAACAAATGAGTAGAGCAGCACTACAAGGAATGAGGGGCCCTCTCCAACAGCGAAGACCACCAGCAAAAAGACAAGCAGACTAACAGTGAAATCGAGCACCAAGGAGAAACACAAGGAAAGCACAAGTACCAGGAGAGAGAAGCGGCGAACCAACCGAGACACAGCAGCAACCATAAAAGAATAGAAACCACAGAACAACCAAACCGAATAAGAAATATAACAGAACAGACCACAGGACTAAAAGAGGAATAACAAACAAGAGGATACAGAAATAATGCAACGCGCACTAAAGCGCGAGTAAAAACGCAAGCGTGCAGACTGAGGAGTCTACCTGCGACTGTCGGTGCAGGTGTGACGGATCAAATTTTTGTTTAGCACGTGCCACGCCAGATGCGATGGTCCTTGCGAGATTCCTCATAGTCTCGACGTTAAGAGCCATCCACTGTTAACGCTAACCCTCAACAGGCCTAAGGAGACACCGTAAACCGAATCTGTTCTGTTTCATTTCTCTTCATACAAACATTTTCGGTTTCAGATGGTCCGCATATTTGTCGCACGCTCTTAACTATTACGGAGAAAGCGGGTGCCTGGCGAGATAACAGACTTTCCCCATGAACAAGGATGCCCATATCTGGTTTTCGTTGTCGTTATAACTTCATTCATTAGCCAATGGGAATCGCGGATCATTACCCTCACTTTTCTACCGAAAAGTGCGGACGAGAAATCCGCGTTCTGAGTTCAAAAGGACACACCCACACCAATTACTTCCTTGATGGTACGAGCCAGGACCGAACAGTTCTTCTTCCGATCTTATTTGTAACAAAACCCTGACTGTGAAAAATAAATTTGATTCCACGCTGAAGCTTGCGTTTTTCACTTCAACAATTACGTGACACGAGTCCAACAACTCGAATAACGCGATCATTCGTCGATTTTGACAAAAAATGGCAGTAATTTCCTTCCCGTTCGAGCTATTTCGACGTTTAAACGCCCAAATCACTACCTTTTATACAGAGAACATAGTGCACGCTGAATTAAATGTCGAATCAAGCAAAGCATGCGGCAAAACGTGATATGTCGTCGATTTTGACGCAAAATGTCCGTAATTTGCTTCCCGTTGGAGGTATTTGAACGTTCAAACTTCCACATCACTCCATTTTGCACCAATAACATAGCGCACCCTGCCATAAGAGTCGAAACGACCCCAACAACTCGCATAACGTAATCATTCGTCGATTTTGACGAAAAATGGCATTAATTTCGTTCCCGTTGGAGATATTTCGACGTTTAAACGCCCAAAGTAATATATGTTTCGCGCAGAAAATAGTGCACGCTGTATTACGCGTCGAATCAAGCCCAACTCCTCGCAAAACGCGATCATTCGTCGATTTTGAAGAAACGTGATAGTAATTATCTTCTCGTCGGAGATATTTCGACGTTTAATCGTCCAAATCATTCCATTGTACACGAATAACATAGCGCACGCTACCATAAGCGTAGAAACGAGCCCAACAGCTTGCACAACGCGATATTTCGTCGATTTTGACAAAAAGTGTCCGTAATTATCTTCCCGTCGGAGATATTTCGACGTTTAAACGCCCATATTACTGAAGTTTAAGCGCAGCACATAGTGCACGCTGTAATAAACGTCGAAACAAGCCCAACAACTCGCAACAGGAGATCATTCGTCTATGTTGGCGAAAACTGGCCGTAATTTCCGTCCCGTTGGAGATATTTCAGCGTTTAGGACCCCAAATTAGTGTATTCTACGCGCAGAACATAGTGCACGCTATAATAACAGTCGAAACAAGCCCAACACCTCGCAAAATGCGATCATTCGTCGATTTTGACGAAATATGGCCGTAATTGCCATCCCGTTGGAGATATTTGGACGTTCAAACTCCCACATCACTCCATTTTGCACGAATAATATAGCGCACGCTAGCATAAGCGTCGAAACGAGCGCAACAACTCGCATAACGCGATCGTTCGTCGATTTTGACGAAAAATGGCCGTAATTTCGTTCCCGTTGGAGATATTTCGACGTTAAACGCCCATATTACTGACGTTTAAGCGCAGAACATAGTGCACGCTGTAATAAACGTCGAAACAAGCCCAACAACTCGCAACAGGAGATCATCCGTCTATGATGACGAAAATTGGCCGTACTTTCCGTCCCGTTGGTGATATTTCAGCGTTCAGGACCCCAAATTAGTGTATTCTACGCGCAGAACATAGTGCACGCTATAATAAGAGTCGAAACAAGCCCAACACCTCGCAAAATGCGATCATTCGTCGATTATGACGAAATATGGCTGTAATTGCCATCCCGTTGGAGATATTTCAACGATCAAACTCCCACATCACTCCATTTTGCACGAATAACATAGCGCACGCTAGCATAAGCGTCGAAACGAGCGCAACAACTCGCATAACGCGATCATTCGTCGATGTTGACGAAAAATGGCAGTACTTTCGTTCCTGTTGGAGATATTTCGACGTTTAAACGCCCAAAGTAATATATGTTACGCGCAGAAAATAGTGCACGCTGTATTACGCGTCGAATCAAGCCCAACTACTACCAACTACCATATATATATATGTGTGTGTGTGTGTGTCTGTGCGCAGTCTACATTATTAAATCAAATCAGTAATCTAAGATACATACTTAAAACTAGACTACGTGCCGGTAAAGAGTTATGAAATAAGAACTACATTACGAAACATGCATGTCAATATATAAACATATATATATATAATCTATATTCCAAACTAAACTACTGTTACGTATTTATTTGTTTTAAATCAAGTTAAGATTAAAATTCCGTAAAAAATTTTTTTCTTTGATTTAGAGTTTAGTCGGAAGGGAAATATTGAAATGATATTATTGTGTATGAAATATTTATTTGGATTTTCGATTGATACGGTAGTTGCTGCCACCAGAAATAGTCTAAGGACTATTTCAAAATTTTTATTTATTGCAAACGTTACGGGTAGCGTCGACTAGAGTTTAATGCTACTGGGAAAACTGATTCCACTTTTCGGCTAACCTGCTATGTGCAGGGATACTAGCACGGAAGAGGATTAAAGCTGGGTACAATATTTGAATGTCAAATTGTTCGTTGCTTGATGTGAATTTATTTTTTACGTTTGCCTTCTTCTTCTCTTTTAATTTCGCTATAATAGTTTGTTGTTAGAACCCAAGCTCAGTTCGTTTGTTACGATGGATTCTATTGCCACGATTATCTTGCCTTTGGGTTTGATTATCGAGGATGATTCTAACGATCCTCTCTGTGTGGAACTTGTGTGATTTCGCAAGCCTTGCCCAAAGACGGGCAATATTTTGCCAACAATGGGAGGAAGAATCCGAAGATCGATAGGTGTTTTCGATAATCGAAAACACCGTTTGCACAAGCCAACACAGCGAACGATCCTTCAGTTAAATTTTCAAAGGAAATTGTTCTACTATTTCTCTCTCTTTTTTATAATTTCATGCAATGATGGCAAGAAGATCGGTCAATAGCAATGCCAGTATTCCTCTTAATTTTCGATCGACGTCAACGATGTATTTAATGGTCCTCTCTGTGCGGGACGTGTGTGATTTCGCAAGCCTTGCCCAAAGACGGGCAATATTTTGCCAACAATGGGAGGAGGAATGCGAAGATCAGTGGGTGTTTCAGTAGCTGAAAACACCGTTTGCACAAACCAACACAGCGAACAACCCCTTCGTTTAATGTTTAAAATAGTGATTTTACTTTCAAACCGTTCACGGAAATAAAACGAGATCGATGATAGGTAATTCTCGAGTACAACGAAATTATCAGAGAAGAAGGAAATTTTTAAAATTTATTTTCTTACCTTGAGAAACAGGTGCCGTCGGGTGCCATCACTTCGTCTGCTCTGATGGTCGTCGGTGTTTTTATTTCTGGGTTTATTTCTCGAACTCGGATATAATTTATTATCAATCTTTTACTTTATTTATTTATTTGGATACACGGTTTACAAATTACTAACCGGATTAATACCGCAATTACAATGTGTTTTTTTTTGTGTCTAAGCGATGGAATGAGGACTTCGAAAATATTTGTTTTTCTTAGTTACGATTTTCTTTTCTTGCTTCGACAACTAAAGACCGCCGAAACGCACAATGTTATACAAAATTTCTAAACGCACGATATAGAACGAATTAAGCACGTAATAAAACGTATTAATGAACACGACAATAATGAAAGTTATAATGAACGAACGAACTTTATGATGAACGAATGAGCTTTATAATGAGCGAATGAGCTTTATAATGAACGAACGAACTTTTTAAAGAACGAATGAACGAACGAACTTTATAATAATGAACGAATGAGCTTTATAATGAACGAATTAACTTTATAATGAACGAATGAGCTTTATAATGAACCATAATGAACGAACGAACGCTGCTCTATGTTGCTACGCTTATTTATAATGCCATCCCCACGAGGTGGTGGTTGTGGTGGTGGTCCACTGGGAGTACCCTTCCGTGGGAATCGGGATTTTGCAGTTTTGGCTTCCAGAGATCGTACGTGAGAGAATGTAAGTTTCATATTTCGACTTAGTTCCACTCGGTCCAGTGTTTCTGCTGAGCTAGCGTCTAGGAGACTTGAGACGTTCCATGCTGGTCTAGTCTTTTTCGAGAGACTTCCACGTTTGTACCGTGGGATTTATCTGTGTTTCTTCGGCACGTGCAAGGGCAAACATTCCATGCTGGTCTAGTCTTTTCGAGAAGCTTCCACGTTTGTACCGTGGGAATTACCTGTGTTTCTTCGGCGCGTGCAAGGGCTGGCGGCTGCAGCATCATTATCATTTCGATGTTTGCTCGGGCAACACGCGCGATCCGCTGCTCTCCCACAACAAGGGCCTCCTCCTTCGAGTTAGTTTGCGTAAGTTTGGTTTAGATATATATTTGCATATTATGGTTGTTTTCGTGATTTTTATCCTTTTTCCTTTTCCTGTTGTTTCTCTAGGCTTCGGTGATCGACGTTTAAACAATGTTTGCGGAGGCATTTCCATCAGGGGTTCCTATCCAGACTTCTCTGGTGCGTATTTTGTCTTGTTTTTAATCCGCTTGATTCGTTCTGTTTCGTTTTATTTAAACTATATTGTGTTGTTTCAGCGCAAGCGAAAGAGGGATTCCGAAGAACCCATGGGGGATTCGAGAAGGCCCATCAAGCGCATGCGGCGCTGTGATGAACCAGAGTGGTCGGAGAAAATATTCGACATTGATGCCGAGGCCGTGGATTTCCCGTCGGAGTTGAGTTTTGACAATTTTGTTACTGTCGATGAGAGTTTCTTCGATACGGAGACCGTCGTATTGGAGTGGGAACCCCCTCTGGTTGAAGTCGTTGATACAGATGGTTGTGTAAAAGTTTATGTTGCAAATGAAATTCCTGGAGAGGTTTTGGAGGCACATCTTTGACACCATGCTTCTGAGAGAAAGGGAATTTCCCCTGTTGTGCGTTAATGGTGTATGCGTGAGATCAGCGAACTTTGTCCTGGAGCTCCTTGCTTCGATTTTGATTTGGTGTAGGTGCTTCAATTTCGTTGGTTCGTTGTTTGATAATCGTGTGTTCCTTATTATTATATTTTTTGTTTTGATGCATTTTGTTTTTTGTGTTCTATATATATATATACATTTTAAACGTGATAATGTAAGGTTATCCTCTTTTTTTTATGTTTGTTAAATATATGTGTATTTATTTAATTTTGTATTTTCCCCCTTTTTAAATTAATGATATATATATATCCGGTTTACGGAGCAGGGGTGAGATATCCCAGTACCGGCGCAGTGGTTGGTGGTCAAGTGGTCTCAGCTGCGTCGTCATCTCACGACCACGGCTTCGGGGGCGGACCGCCAGGCCCCCGGATGTGTTTTCACGTCTGACGAGGCGGGATGCAGCTGTACGGAGATTCGCGAGGAACCTCCGCGAAGAGTGACAAGAGGATCGCGAAGAACCGCGGGCGTTGCGGACGGCGTCTTCCTCGCACCGGCCGCGATGACGGAACTCGCGTCTGTAAGAGCGCTGCGAACGCGGGCGATGTCCGACGACGAGGATTCGGTCGTCTCGTTCGCGCCGCGATCATCTCCGGGATTGACTGCCTCCGGGGGGAACGTAAGACGCGTTATGTCGTTGACCCCGGAGATCTCCGTGGAATTGGCACTGGAGATACGGATGTGCTCGGCGGCCGTTGTGAGCGCTGAATTCACCAGGCAGGTGTCTAAGATCTTGCGGGTGGCGGCGATATCTTCGAACCTCAAGGGAGAGGGCATCAAGGACCTGAAGGACGCGAGGACCTACGTCGCCGCCTCATGGAGGGAGCGGAACCTGCAGAGGGCCGAGGTGGTACACAGCGATAGCTCCACGGCCGCCAGGCTCGCGGAAGAGAGGCTGATCGCGTTGGAGGAGGAAAACGCGACCTTGCGCAAGGAAATAACGAGGCTGGCCGCTCGCATCCACGAGCGCCCGCGGTGCAACGGTCGGGTTATCTAGTCCGACCACCCTCCGTGGGAGGGGAATCAAGCGGGCGCTCGTCTGGATGCCCTAGAAAAGAAGATGGACGAACACGGTCATTCCATTATGAGGGCCATCGAGGAACGGTTCGGGAGCCGAAGACCGCGCAGTCCCGAACCACGCTGCAAGGCGGATCAACCCAACGACCCATGCGAAACCTAAGCCACAACGCTCCCGTTGGAGCAGGGGGGCGGCGAATGGAGGTGGAAAGGCGGCCGCGGAAGAAGAGGAGCACAAGGAAGGAGGAGAAGAAGGAGGGAGCGCCTGCCGCTCCTCCGACTAGACCGACGTGCGCGTGTAAGACGGACGCCGCACCAGCGACCAGGAAAGGAACGGCGCAGGCGACGAAAACGGCAGGGCTCCCCCGCGCACCGCGTATGTCCGTGGTGACGCTGACCATCAACGACGGGGTCAAGACATCGTACGCGGATATTCTCGCGACGGCGCGTCAGAAGGTCCCGCTCGCGGAGATCGGCGACGTGTCCCTTGGAATGAGATAATCGATGACCGGGGGATAATTATACGGCTCCCCGGCGACAAATACAGAGGGAAGGCGTCGCGACTGGCGACGCGTCTGGCCGATGTACTGGTCCCGGCCGCAGTGAGAGTGGCGGCCCCGAACAGGACGGCACAGTTGAGGGTGTCCGGGATGGACATCTGGGTCGCCAAGGAGGAGCCGAGGCAGGCGCCGGCCTCGCGGAGGGATGTAGCAGCGCGGAGGCACAGGTAGGAGAGATCCACTACACCAGATACGGCTTTGGGACCGCAAGTATAATGTGCCCGGTGGCCGGAGCCAGGAAATGAGCCCAGGACGGGAAGGTAGCTGTGGGCTTGTCCAGGGCGAGGATCACGGCCATTCCGAAGATACCCTTGCACTGCTCCAAGGAGCTGCGGCACGTACGGGCAACTTGCACGTCCAAGGTGGATGGCGGGCATCTGTGGTACAGGTGCGGCGGTAGCGGATATCGTGCCAGGAGGTGTCCCTCCTCCGCGCCCAAGTGTCCGTTGTGCGAGTCGCTAGGAGCGCCGGCCAACCGCAGGATGTGCGGGGCAGCATGCGCTCCGTCGAAAGTCAAGAGGAAGCCACCGATCCGCGGACCGACCGCGGCGGTAACGTTAGAGGGGAGCACCGTCGAACAACCAACGGTGGATGGCCATGGGAGGAGGCCATGGAGGTGATCGAGTGAATTGAACCGTCTCCTCCAATGCAATCTGGGCAGATCGAGAAGGGCGCAAGACCTGCTCTTCCAGACCTTCGGGGAAAGCGAGGTCCCCTCGCGGCTGTGGCCGAGCCTTATCGCGACTCCGACGCTCCCACCTGGATCGGCGAACTGGAAGGATTGACGGCCGTGACCTGGACGCCGACCCTGGGTGCCTGCGGCACCCTGCTTAACCGCGGCAGGGACTACGTCGCGGACGATTAGGCAGGAATAGCGGTGGTGGCGGTCTACGTCTCCGCCAATAGCGGTCTGGCCGCGTTCGGCGTCTTTCTGGATGAGGTCGGCGAATGCGTCGAAAGGTGCTTTCTCCGCCAGATGCTGGTCCTCGGGAACTTCAACGCCCACTCGACGCAGTCGGGGATCTCCACGACGTACACCAGAGGAAGATGGCTGACCGACTGGGCCGCGGGACTCGGACACCTGCTGGCGAACAAGGGCACGGCGAGCACCTGCGTCGCATGGAGGGGGTCATCTGTGGTCGACGTCACGTGGGCCATCCCGGATCTGTACGCGAGGATCCGTGACTGGAGAGTAGCCTATGGAGTCGCAACCCTGTCCGATCACCTCTACATATTTATTGAGGTGGTCCAGGAGGACGTGGACAAGAACAACAGCCGCGACGCCCGAGGTGGAGCGAGCCGCTCCGGCCCATCACCACTACACAGATGGCGCCTGATGGAGTGGGACAGGAAGATGTTTCGGGCGGCAGCCATCATATCAGCGTGGAGCCGGGACGCCCGAGGGACGACCAGTCTAGGAAGTAACGAGGAAGTTACGACTCGCTGTCCGCCCGCTGACCTCCAAAATGGATTAGGTGCTGCTGGCCAAGGTAATTGGAACGCTGTTCCCGCGTCAGGACAGCGACGCCGGGCGGTCGGGATCGTCCCTCTCCTCCGGCGAAGACGAGACGTCGTCAACGACAACGGTGGCGATGACGTCGTCGGAGCGGAACGGGAGCTACGGGTCACGCAGGAGGAGCTTCTCGCGGCGACTGAGAGGATGGCGTCCCGCGACGTCGCACCGGGTCTGGACGGAGTTCCGGGCAGAGTCTGGGCAGAGACGATGGAGGTGGTTTCCCCTCGCGTGCGGCATCTGTTCACCCGATGCCTGAGGGAGGGCATCTACCCGCGGACATGGCGGAGACTGTTCCTGCTGCGAAAGTATCGTTCGCCAGACTCGCCATCGGTGTTCAGGCCGATATGCCTGCTGGACGAGATGGGAAGTTGTTCTAGAGTGTGATCGCCGCTCGTCTGGAGGCCCATATTTCGGAACGGGTACCCGGATGGCACGACAGCCAGTACGGCTTTCGCCGGGGTCACTCCACGGTGGACGCTGTGAAGCGGGTGTGGAGCATGGCGGAGGACATGGATTCCCGCTATGGGGTGGCGCTGGCGGTCTCCCTGTAAGTCAGCAACGCCTTCAACGCCATCCCATGGGTGAGGATAATTTAGGCTCTGCGGCACTTCGAGGTGCCGGCGTATCTAGTCGAGGTCATCGGACACTACCTGAACGACAGGTGGATCACCTGCGCCGGGAGGAACGGGGAAGCGAGAGGACGCGTGGAGCGCGGCGTCCAGCAGGTTTTGGTGCTGGGGCCGATCTTGTGGATCACGGCCTACGACACTGTCCTTCGGTGCCCGATACCCCCGGGCACGGGCCTGGTCTGCTACGCCGACGATACCTTGGTGCTAGCCGGAGGACGGTGGTGAACGAAACCGTGATTCTCTCGGAAGACGCCGTGGCGTGCGCGGTGCACGTTATCCAGCGACTGGGATTGCGCGTGTGTCGGCCAAGTCGGATGCCCTGTGGTTCTTCGATCACCGCCGGAAGGGATCCCCTCCCGACGGACTGTCCGTGACCATAAACGGCGAAGCGGTGCCGGTGAACCGTCGTATGAGGTACCTGGGCCTCATCATCGACAGTCAGTAGAAGATCGGACCACATTTCGAGCTCCTGGTCCCGAGGGTGATGACCGCAGCCAACGCCTTGCGCGGCCTTCTTCCGAACAGCGGCGGAGTAGGGTCGGGAGTCCGCCGACTCAACGAGGGAGTGATCCGGTCCCGGGTCCTCTATGGGGCACCGGTGTGGGCCCAGGATCTAATGGGCAACCGTCGCAGTCGTACCCTGGTGAGGAGACTGCAAAGGACGACTGCTATCCGAATAGCCAGGGGATATCGAACAATATCCAACGAGTCGGCGACAGTGCTGGCGGCGTCCCCCCCGTTTAAGCTGCGGGCCCTTCAGCTCTGTCGGGTGTATGAACACCTGAGGGCACCGCCTGCGACGGCGGCGCTGTCGCCGGACGGCCTCTCGGCCTCGAACGTCCGGGAAGAGGCAAAGCTGGAGATCTGGGAACGGTGGCGCTCCCAGCTGATGGAGGAGGACGCCGGGCGGCCACACCGAGCTGTCCGCGCCGTGCTTCCCAATTGGGAGGCTTGGAGAGATCAAGGCGCGGTTCCGCTCACCTTCAGCACGACACAGATGCTCATCGGACACGGGGTCTTGGGTGAGTACCTGCTGAAGATCGGGCGGGAGGTGACGTCCACCTGTCACCACTGCGGGTAGGGGGAGGACACGGCGCAGCACGCGCTGTAGTTCTGTCCAGTGTGGGCGGAAACGCGGCGCGTCCTGCAGCTCGACATCGGCGAGAGGTTGGCTCCGGAAGCGGTCGTTGAGGCCATGCTCCGAGGGCCCCGGGAGTTTAATGCTGTCCGCACCTACTGCGAGGCGGTTATGTAGAGAAAGGAGCGGGCAGAAAGAGATCGGGTGGGAAGAGCCCAGTAGATCGTCGCATCAACGTCGCAGGGGCGCCGTACGACGCAGGGGCGCGGCGCCATCGTCGCTGCCCCGGGTGCGTCAGACTAGGGGACGTGGCGCTAGGGCGAGTGGTTCCCCCTAGCTTTCCAACTCAAGCCGGGACGCCTCCCTAGACATCTGCCACGGCAGGGAGATAGACGACGAGGTTGCATTCGGTAGTGATTCGCAAGAGACCCCTGGTGCACCTCTGAACGTCGGGATAACCACCGTGGGGTTTTAGTCGGTAAGAGTCCGACACAACAGGGTCGTTGCTACGCAGCGCCGAGTGTCCATGAGGATTTCCCCACGATAAAAAAAGAAGTATTGCGTTGTAACGTATTACCTGATATAGTATTACTTGTAACGTTTAACATTATATAGCATTACTTTATGACTTATAACGATATGTAGGATTAGTATAACGTTTATCGTTATATAGTGTTACGATATAACGTATAACGTTATATAGTGTTGAGTTATGATGTGTAACGCTATGAAATATTCCAGTAAAACGTATCGTGTTATATGGTATTACGTTATAACGTCTAATGTAGTATAGTATTACGTTATAACATTTAAAGGTATATATTATTACGTTATAACGTATAACGTTAAGTATGATTATAGTATAATGTGTAACGATATATAGCATCATGTTATAACGTACAACGTTACGAAGTATTATAGTATAATGTATAACGTTATATAGTGTCACGCTATAACGTATAACGTTATGATGTATTACAGTATGACGTATAACGTTATGAAGTAATAGGTTATTACGTTTAACGTTATATAGCATTACATTATAAGGTATTACGTAATATAGTATTATGTTCTAACGTGTAACGTTATATAGAATAACGGTAGAACGTATAACGTTATACAGTATTACGTTCTAACGTATAACGTTATGTAGGAATATAGTGTAAAGAATAACGTTATGTAGTTTTACAGTTTAACGTATAACGATATGAAGTACGATGTTATAACGTATAACGTTTTGCAGTCTTACGTTCTGATGTATGCCGGCATATAGTACTACGTTATAACTAATAACGTTATGAAGAATTATAAAATAACGTATAACGTTGTGATGTATTATAGTATAACGTATGCGATTATGAAGTATAACGTTATAACGGACAACATTATGTAGTATTGCGTTATAACGTATTACGTGATATGGTATTACTTGTTACGTTTAACGTTATATAGTACAACGATACAACGTATAACGTTATGTGGGATTATAGTATAACGTATAACGTTATATATAATCACGTTATAAAGCATACCGTTATGAAGCATTATTGTATAACGAATAACGTCATATAGTATTACGTTATGACGTATAACGTTATGTAGGATTATAGTATAACGTATAACATTATGTAGGATCGCGTTATAACATATAACGTTATGAAGTATCATCGTATAACGTATAATGTTATATAGTATTACGTTATAACGTATAACGTCATATAGTATTACTTTATAATGTTTAACGTTATATAGTAATATGTTATTACGTTTAACATTATATAGTGATCAGTTATAACGTTTAACGTTGTATCAAATTACGCTATAACGAAGCACGTTATATAGCATTATGTTATAACGTATAACGTCATATAGCATTACGTTGTGACGCATAACGTTATGTAGGATTATAGTATAACGTATGACGTTATATAGTATCACGTTATGACGTACAATGTTACCAAGGCATGATTCGAGGCATATGCGTCATTGTGTAGGTACGCTTTTGTGAGTGACGTCAACCGGATATAGCGTTAGTACCGCATCGGCCATGCTGGTCGCCATCTTTCCCTTTCTCAAATTCCGCTCGTCAGTTAGTTAATATAGTTTACATGCTATTGTAAATTGTATTATAAATTATTATACATTTTTGTACATTATATATATCGTTAACGTAAATGAATTGAACACTTGGGGAAGAGAGAATCTACGTATTATCCTGTGCTTTCTGGTTGATATAGATGGCGGAGCAGTAGCCGCTTGGGGTACGTTAGCGTTCCCTCTGGGCCGCTACGGTCAGTCTCACTCTGCGACTAGTTGGTGACGGTTGTGTCGAGGTTAGTGACGACAGTGCGGAGTGGTTTCTCAGTCTGATTCATGTATTTTCTATGCATGTTTTAACACGTTTCTTGGATATTATTTCGTCACAGTGTATAAAGTGGCTTTTTCATAGCTATAAGAAAACGTGAATATCGTATCAGTCGATATTTCGTGTTAACCCGTTTCTGAAGAAAGTTATCATCGATAGTGTGTTAACCTCGAAAAAGAGGACATACGTATTTCTGCTAATCAAGAAAACTACGAAGCCGTCTTCATGGAGAAGTCTAAGAAGAGAGTTCAAGATATTGACGCCAAACCAAGTGACACTTTAAGATTAGTAACTTGGATCCGCATAGTCCGCCGTAATAAGTTAAGGTGTCGCCGTAATAGCAGACGAGATTTACGGATTGAAGCAATGCTGACGTGTACTCTCTTGAAAGCTAAAGATGAATTACGCATCAAGCTATTAGCTAGAGGTTTAAAATTGCGGTAACTTAGAAAACAATTATTGAAGACGGCAAATTATATAAATCATGAAGGCTGCGACGATGAAGACATGTCTCAGCAGAACAATCCCTGCATAGAGCCTGAATTGTGTCCTGAATTAAGCAGTTTAGACGATGTCATATCTAAGCTTTCAGAAGTAACAGTATCATTGCAACGCTGAAGTAATGGGAAAAATGCAAGCAATCAGGGTATGAAGACATAGAAGCTTATGTGACTACTTTGACAAGAGGATAATTTCTCGCAACGTTTTATCGACCAACTGCACAGACATTTTAACAACGACTATATGGAATCTCGAGCGATTATGGAGCGCCGTGTATTTCATCTGGTGCTGCAGGAATAGAAATCGCATTGTTATCCTGATGTATATTTGGATATTTTTTATTTGCAGTCTTGCCGTTTGAGATGACATTGGGACAGTCGGAAGGAGGGAGGTGGTGTTCTCAACGATGCTGAAGCGTACCACACGATTGGGGACCCCATATTCTCTAGTCTCTGCACATTTCGTTGGTTTGGGTTGTCAACTGTATCGGGACCAATTCATTCGGGACCATTACAATTTTTTGTAGTAATATAATTTTGTAGTAATATAATATTGTAGTAATATAGTGTTGTAGTAATGTAATTTTGTAGTAATAAAATTTTGTAGTATTAATGAGCGTTCGAAGTATATTTGAAGAATTTTTGATTCGATATTTCCTATTTTCAAATGTATGGCAATTTACATAAAACATTATGTACTTTGTATGTCTTAGAGTTTAAAGAAAATTTGTATTACATGTTAACTTATACATTTAATAGTATCGTTTCCAATACTCGCTCCATTATTCTGAACGTCAAGATTTTGTATATTTGCTTTATTAGTCAACAGTTTTGTAGACTTTTGAATAAATAAAAAGAAATTAATAACATTTGGAAAACGTCTACAATTTTTCCGCAATCTTCTGATTCGCCATATTAGTTCTTTTCATTCCAGCATACTACACATAACAAAATTCTGTCGCAGGCAAGAGATCCGCAGATGTGTCCAGACTGTTAGCCGTCATCTGGGACAATATTTGTCCTGCTGTGTATGAGATAAGGAGTGACGAGAGAAGACTGGTATGGGATAAACATAGGGGAAAATTCTTTGTTTTTAGCAAATCGTGCATGAGGATTGCTGACGATGAGTTGCACCATGAACACGTTGTACATAAACGTCTCATCACACCGTGCTTTCGTATCTTGAACATCCAAGCATCAACTAATTCGAAAATCGTTTGACGCGCGATACACATAGGCTTATTGTGACGAACTACAGCAAATTATAGCAAGTCATGTTTGGTGTGCAAAATCTCCTTTGTACTAACCTGTGCAATTGTGTTTTCTCAGGGCCAGATAAGTTTTTTCAACGCTTGTACCACCAAGTTGTATGTGAGTTACTCTGGCTTATCAATATGTCTTGTTCAAAGTTGAGAGCTGAATACTGTCACAGCTCTCTATCTTCCCATGTGAATTATGATAATAGGAGCATTTTGAGGTATGGAGTAAATTGAATGCATCTTTGTTGAATTTAGATGATCCAGAATGGCGAATTATTGCAAGTAGCACAACTAATCGAAATAATAGACATGCACATATATGAAATATGTTTAATATGGATAGGAAATTACTTTGAAATTTGACAAGCATTGCAATAAAATGTCGGATCGGAAGCCGTATTACTAGATACTTATTTTCAAAGATTTCAATATTCTTTTCACTTATCCATTGATCGTTCTTAGAACAACTGAAGCATTTCACATGTTATTAGATTAACAAATAAGATGTATTATTGCTTACAAATTGGTATGCAGAGGAGTAATGGAAATAAAAGGCCGGTTTATATTACAGTTCAAGTGACGCAAGAAACTACAATAATATTTATACAAATTGCGGATTGGTGGATACTGTGAAAAATCTTTTACATACTGATAGTAGGAAAGCAGTGATGGCAAATGAGGGCAACCGTCGTTCCGAAACGAATTTGAACCTTCCGACTCCCCCGACCAGTATAAATATGCGGACACGATCACCAGCGAGATTATTATCGAGCGATTATTGATCTGACTTAGCGAGCTAGTTTACGAGTAAACGTTTACTGTCAAATGTGGCTTTAGCGAACCTTTGTAGTGTACCTACAGGCGATTCAATTCAACGGAAATAAATCTCCAGTAAGGGCGCCTATCGACGTTGCAATTTATTTTAAATAATTGATTTAAAATATTTCGGAAGGTTGCAACTGTGAACAACGAAATAATCTCTGCAATCCAAGACAACACATCCTCATCTGCCACATAAATATTTCGACGATACAATTTGTCTTTAAATGGAATTATTAGATTCCAACTTGTGGCGTCTGCTCCCATAATGGCATAAGTTTCAGTACATAAGCCTACAGTCCATTGCCTCCTAAATTCAATAATTGACTCAGGGCTTTTATAAAGAAATATATATCTCGTGTTTTCAAGTATAGGTACTTAACTATCCGAAGTATAGAAGGAGTCGAAGTACTGTGGGAATGTGATAAATAGTGCTAGTGGGTTTGGAAACGTTATGACATATTTCAATATCGTTCACGCCACCACGAAATCAAGTATGACGCTACGTCAGACTATAAGCATGCGGGGAGATGCAGGACGCGAAGGATAGCCTCTCGCGACGTAGCGCCGGGCTAGGAAGGTGTCTCGGGACGGGTATGAGCGGAGACGATGCGGATCGTTGCCCCCCGGGCTTCGACACCTGTTTCTCGGTGTCTGATGGAGGGAGCCTACCGATTTAAAACATAGTTGATTTTGTTTAAATACAAGTTATGGTTTCCCCGGCGTAGGGGTACAAAGAACAAATGTCATACACGAATTATTTATAAACGACATAAGGAATATGGGAGAAATGATTTGCAATAGTATTTCTGTATTCAGATTGCCTCATTTTCGCAATGCTATTATAACATAAATGTCATAATACAAACTCGGATGATAAATAAATGGCTTATTTCGTTAAAAAAGATTATTGCAATTATGAATTAAATGTGAAACTTCCAATAATTCTGAGCTACGAAATTTACGTGTTCTATTCTATTATAAAAGGTACATGTCCGTTCGTTAGACATTATAAGAACGACAAGTTTTCCATTGAAGCGTTCAAATTTCCACAAAGGATTCGAGGCATATGCGTCATTGTGTAGGTACGCTTTTGTGAGTGACGTCAACCGGATATAGCGTTAGTACCGCATCGGCCATGCTGGTCGCCATCTTTCCCTTTCTCAAATTCCGCTCGTCAGTTAGTTAATATAGTTTACATGCTATTGTAAATTGTATTATAAATTATTATACATTTTTGTACATTATATATATCGTTAACGTAAATGAATTAAACACTTGGGGAAGAGAGAATCCACGTATTATCCTGTGCTTTGTGGTTGATATAGATGGCGGAGCAGTAGCCGCTCGGGGTACGTTGGCGTTCCCTCTGGGCCGCTACGGTCAGTCTCACTCTGCGACTAGTTGGTGACGGTTGTGTCGAGGTTAGTGACGACAGTGCGGAGTGGTTTCTCAGTCTGATTCATGTATTTTCTATGCATGTTTTAACACGTTTCTTGGATATTATTTCGTCACAGTGTATAAAGTGGCTTTTTCATAGCTATAAGAAAACGTGAATATCGTATCAGTCGATATTTCGTGTTAACCCATTTCTGAAGAAAGTTATCATCGATAGTGTGTTAACCTCGAAAAAGAGGACATACGTATTTCTGCTAATTAAGAAAACTACGAAGCCGTCTTCATGGAGAAGTCTAAGAAGGGAGTTCAAGATATTGACGCCAAGCCAAGTGACACTTTAAGATTAGTAACTTGGATCCGCATAGTCCGCCGTAATAAGTTAAGGTGTCGCCGTAATAGCAGACGAGATTTACGGATTCAAGCAATGCTGACGTGTACTCTCTTGAAAGCTGACGATGAATTACGCATCAGGCTATGAGCTAGAGCTTTAAAATTGCGGAAACTTAGAAAACAATTATTGAAGACGGCAAATTATATACACCATGAAGGCTGCGACGATGAAGACATGTCTCAGCAGAACAATCCCTGCATAGAGCCTGAATTGTGTCCTGAATTAAGCAGTTTAGACGATGTCATATCTAAGCTTTCAGAAGTAACAGTATCATTGCAACGCTGAAGTAATGGGAAAAATGCAAGCAATCAGGGTATGAAAACATAGAAGCTTATGTGACTACTTTGACAAGAGGATAATTTCTCGCAACGTTTTATCGACCAACTGCACAGACATTTCAACAACGACTATATGGAATCTCGAGCGATTATGGAGCGCCGTGTATTTCATCTGGTGCTGCAGGAATAGAAATCGCATTGTTATCCTGATGTATATTTGGATATTTTTTATTTGCAGTCTTGCCGTTTGAGATGACATTGGGACAGTCGGAAGGAGGGAGGTGGTGTTCTCAACGATGCTGAAGCGTACCACACGATTGGGGACCCCATTTTCTCTAGTCTCTGCACATTTCGTTGGTTTGGTTTGTCAACTGTATCGGGACCAATTCATTCGGGACCATTACAATTTTTTGTAGTAATATAATTTTGTAGTAATATAATATTGTAGTAATATAGTGTTGTAGTAATGTAATTTTGTAGTAATAAAATTTTGTAGTATTAATGAGCGTTCGAAGTATATTTGAAGAATTTTTGATTCGATATTTCTTATTTTCAAATGTATGGCAATTTACATAAAACATTATGTACTTTGTATGTCTTAGA
>JARWAU010000263.1:0-22612 GCA_029958995.1 Bombus sonorus
AAAACTGCAAAATCCCGATTCCCACGGAAGGGTACCCCCAGTGGACCACCACCACCACCACCACCTCGTGGGGATGGCATTATAATTAATACGCGCAGTATAATTAATACGCTCATTATTGTTACGTGCTCACTATTATTCCGTGGTCCTTAATACGCTTGTTTTTATAACGTTCATTTTTATTAAAGTATCCATTAATACGTTTTAATACGTTCTGTATTATTGATACGCTCATAATTAATACGTTCATTGTAACGTCTTATACCGTGCTATATCGTGCGTTTAGAAATTTTGTATAACACTTTGCGTTTCGGCGGTCTTTAGTTGTCCAGACAAGAAGGGAAAGTTGCGACTTAGAAAAATAAAATATTTTTGAAGTCTTCATTTCATCACTTAAACAAAAGCGCATTGTAATTGCGGTATTAATTCGGTTAGTAATTTGTAAACCGTGTATCGAAATAAATAAATAAAGTAAAAGTTTGATAATAAATTATATCCGAGTTTCGAGAAATAAACCCAGAAATTAAAACACCAACGACCATCAGAGCAGGCGAAGTGATGGCACCCGACGCCACTGGTTTCTCAAGGTAAGAAAATAAATTTTAAAAATATTTCCTTCTTCTCTGATAATTTCGTTGCACTCGAGAATTACCTATCATCAATCTCGTTTTATTTCCGTGAACGGTTTGAAGATAGAATCATTATTTTAAACTTTAAACAAAAGGGGGTGTTCGCTGTGTTGGCTTGTGCAAACGGTGTTTTCAGCTACTGAAACACCCGTTGATCTTCGCATTCCTCCTCCCATTGTTGGCAAAATATTGCCCGTCTTTGGGCAAGGCTTGCGAAATCACACAAGTCCCGCACAGAGAGGACCATTAAATACATCGTTGACGTCGATCGAAAATTAAGAGCGATACCGGCATTTCTGTTGACCGATTTCCTTGCCATCATTGCATGCAATTAAAAAAAAAAGAGAGAGAGAAATAGTAGAACAATTTCCTTTGAAAATTTAACCGAAGGATCGTTCGCTGTGTTGACTTGTGCAAACGGTGTTTTCGATAATCGAAAACGCCTATCGATCTTCGCATTCCTCCTCCCATTGTTGGCAAAATATTGCCCGTCTTTGGGCAAGGCTTGCGAAATCACACAAGTTCCACACAGAGAGGATCGTTAGAATCACCCTCGATAATCAAACCCAAAGGCAAGAAAATCGTGGTGATAGAATCCATCGTGGCAAATAAACTGAGCTTTGGTTCCAACGACAAACTATTATAGCGAAATTAAAAGAGAAGAAGAAGGCAAAACGTAAAAAATAAATTCATATCAAGCAACGAAAAATTTGACATTCAAATATTGTATCCAGCTTTAATCCTCTCCCGTGCTAGTATCCCTGCACATAGCAGGTTAGCCGAAAAGCGGAATCGGTTTTGCCAGTAGCATTATACTCTAGTCGACGCTACCCGTAACGTTTGAAATAAATAAAATTTTTGAAATAGTCCTTAGACTATTTCTGGTGGCAGCAACTACCGTATTAATCGGAAATCCAAATAAATATTTCATACACAATAGTATCATTTCAATAGTTCCCTTCCGACTAAACTCTAAATAAAAAAAAAAAATAAATATATCACAAATAAATCAAAAATAAATAAAAAAAAAAAAAAAATTTTTTACAGAATTTTAATCTTAACTTGACCTAAAACTAATAAATACGTAACACAGTTAGATAGATTAAATTTTTGGTGGCAGCGGTGGGATACGCTCCGCAGAGGATTAAAGCTCTTACGAATACCAACAAAAAATAAGTAGGAAAATGTCGACCGCCCGGGAGTCGCTAAGCGAAGATACGCTTTTGGCGTTGACGGAAAAATTGAAAGCGTGGGACGAAAATTTCCGTGTATTAACCGACATAAGCTCAAGACTAATTAATTTAGAAGAAGACGTGCGCGTAAGCAGACAGACGAACGAGACAGAAATACCCGTATCACCGTTAACATCGCGAGAAACAAGATTGACTGATAATTACCAGCCGATTAAATTAAAGGACGCGATTGAATCAGTACCAGTGTTCGACGGATACCGACCGTCTGTGTTCCAATTTTTGAGATCATGCGAGCGAGCGCGAAATATGATCCCTAGGCATCAAGAGCCACAGTTAGTAAAATTATTAATGAATAAACTTCGCGGACACGCGTTTCTCGCCGTAGAGGACCATGAGGTGGTAACCTTAAACGATTTCGGGAATAAATTAAAAGATATGTTCGGCCCAGGAAAAACCGTTAACGAATACAGGGGAGAGTTGGGAACGGTATTCCAACGACCAGGAGAAAATATACTAGATTACATAGACCGCGTCAGAAATCTCAGATTGGCTATAATTGATGGAGAAAGATGTCAATACGGCTCCATATCGCAAGACGTTCAAGATACGATCGATTGGGACACCAGAGAGGCTTTCGTTAAGGGACTCCCGAACGAAGTATATTTACGAGTAAAGTTATCCGAGTACCAATCTTTAGAAGACGCGTATCGCCAAGCCGTAAAAGCGACACGGGAACTAAAACAAGTAAACGACAGAATGCGATACCAACGTCCGACATTCTCAAGTAATAACAACCGAAACAACGTTCGTCCCCCTAATAATAATTACATCGAGAATAACCGAAATAACGCTCGTCCTGCTAATAACAATTACACCGGGAACAACCGAAATAACGTTAACCCTCCTAATAATAATTACGCCAGGAACAACATCCAAGATCGAAGATCGGCACCTCCTTCGCAGAATTTTTGAATACTACGAGACAATATATCGCATGTAATTATTGTAAAAAACCCGGACATTTAGTGAAAGACTGTTACAAATTTAAAGCCCGAGTAGATGCCGGATTAATCGTACCCTATAATTCGAGACCGTCGGGAAACCAAACACGTCCTTCGGGAGAATGGGGCGAGCCACGAAGGAACGATACGCCGAATCGCCCAAGAGTACAGGCGGCAACCAGGAGACCGGTGCCGACGGCAACAAACAGAACAAGGGCAGCCGCCCCCGCGAGATCGACTCCACCACCCGTAACGAGAGACAGAGCGAACGCAATGCCGACCGTAAGGTCGAACGAACAACCACTAAATACTGTGGGGGAGTCATCCCACAACCAAACGAGGTCACAAACGGAGAATCCGGAATCTCAAGACAAAAAGGAAAGAGTGAAGCGCAAGCAACCGGCGAAGGAAAATCACCAAGAGTCGGACTCAGATTCGGACAACGACCTCTCCGAATTATTTCAGTAAAATTTAATGATTCCCCAACGACTCCAACTGCGCGAATAGTCTCCCCAGATTTAAAAACCAAGACGAGTTTATTATTAGACTCTGGATCGGAAATTAACATTATCAAAAAACCTGCTTTACCCGATTCAGCCATCATCGACGAGAAGGAATCAATCGAAGTGCGAGGAATTACGGCAACGAGCCTGGTCTCCCTAGGGCAGACGGTAATACAGGTTGCGGGCCATCCGGTTAATTTTCATGTAGTTGATGATTCATTGCTAATCGATCAAGACGGAATCCTAGGATCCGAATTTTTTTGCAGGTTGTAAAGCTCGTTTAGATTACGAGGAAAAGTATGTCAAATGTGGAAATATTTATATACCCTTCGATACTAGAGAAAAAATAATTACACCGAAGCGAAGTTCAGTAACGTGTTCAATTAATATCTCAAATCCAGAGATAAAAGAGGGATTTATTCCCAGAATCGAGCCGATCAAAGGAATCTATTTTGGTAATGCAGTTGTGAGGAATCATAAAGGAAAAGGTTACATAAGAGTAATAAATACTACTTCAAGAAATTACGAATTTACAACACCGACAATGGTAATTAAGGAATTCGAAAACCCATCCCCGCTTCCTAGAACAGCGTGTAATACAGTTTTAAAATCGAAAGAAAGTAGATACGATAAAATAATTGAATTACTACGACTCGAACATTTGAACAAAGAAGAAACGGAAAATGTTAAAAGGTTGATTCGTAATAATCAAGATAGGTTTCATATTCCAGGAGATATATTGGAAGCAACTGAAGTTTTGGAACATAGAATAATTACAACGGATGATATACCAATTAATACTAAACAGTATCGATACCCACCAGTACATCGAGAAGAGATAAATCGGCAAATTCAAGAATTACTAGATACGGACGTAGTGGAACCATCGGTGTCTCCATATAACTCACCGCTTTGGATTGTACCCAAAAAACCTGATTCGCAAGGAAATAAGCGCTGGAGATTAGTTATCGATTATAGAAAGTTGAACGATAAAACGATCGGCGATGCTTTCCCACTACCCAACATTACAGAAATATTGGATCAATTAGGAAGTGCAAAATATTTTTCCACGTTTGACTTAGCATCAGGCTTTCACCAGATCCGTATGTCACAGGAAGATGCCCACAAAACTGCATTTTCGACACCATACGGACATTTTCAATTCAAAAGAATGCCCTTTGGATTAAAAAATGCCCCAGCAACGTTTCAACGTTTGATGAACTCAGTGTTATCTGGTCTGCAAGGAATAGAATTATTCGTCTATCTGGATGACATAGTGATTTATTCGAGGTCTCTCCAAGAACACGAAATTAAATTTAATAAGTTAATGGAAAGACTGAGGAAAGCTAAATTACGATTACAGCCTGATAAGTGCGAATTTTTACGACACGAGGTGAATTACTTAGGACACATAATTAGTGAAGATGGCGTAAAACCCGACCCAAAGAAAATCGAAGCCGTATCAAAATTTCCACGACCGAAAAGGGTGAAAAATATCAAACAATTTCTGGGACTAGCAGGATACTACAGAAAATTTATACCCGATTTCTCCAAGGTCGCGAAACCATTGACACAACTATTAAAGAAAGATACTCCCTTTAAATGGACAGAAAATCAAGAAAATGCATTCAATAATTTAAAGACAGCGCTAATGACAAAACCCATTTTACAGTATCCAGACTTTTCTGAACCCTTTAACCTTACTACAGACGCATCAGGATACGCAATAAGCGGTGTACTGAGTCAAGGGCCAATCGGAAAGGATTTACCGATTGCATATGCCTCAAGACTATTGAATTCCGCCGAACAAAACTACTCTACCATAGAAAAGGAGTGTCTCGCAATCGTTTACTGTACGATGCATTTCAGACCATACCTGTATGGTAGAAAGTTTACGATAATAACTGATCACAAACCGTTAGTATGGATGAATTCCATTAAAGATCCCACCTCGAGAATTTGGAAATGGAAATTGAAATTGTCGGACTTTGAATTTGATATCCAATATAAAGAAGGTAGAGCGAACGCGAACGCAGATGCATTATCCCGAAATCCGCCAGAGATGTGCTTGCCAATCAGGAAACGAGAAGAAGATTCGCCAGATCGATGTCCACATGTAAAAAGATTTCAATTGGATACCTCGACCGAGGACTCTCCGATATTCGAGGCTAAGCCACGCGTATTATCGCATTACGATAAACAGGGAAAACCTTCTACTCGAAAGCATCTCACCATAGAAGAAACACCCGTAAAATATTTTGACGAAGCACTAGCCGAGCTCGATCGAGAAAAGGAAGACACGGATACAACGAGCGAAGAAGAGCCCTCCATTGTAAATCCAGAATTAATTCAACAACGAGAAAAGGACACGAGACCTACGATAATCGCGGAATTAAGAATTTCAGAAACCCGAGACTCAATTACGAGAGTAAATGACCATAGAGTAATATTTATAGATGTATACGGGAATGCGATAGATAAAGGAGCATTAGAAATGAAGGAGACGGAAAAATTGCCTCGTTATGAAGATTTAATGTTAGAAAAAGCAAGATTGAATTACGATTCCGGGAAATACATCATATCCCTACCGATAAAGGAAAATAGAAATATTCCAATAACACCAGAAAATTTATTAAACTCGCTAAGATCTCTACTAGATGTAGTAAATGAAAAACAGTTAACATCCTTTAGCATCTGCAAAGGAAATTTGGAAGAGATACCCTGGCGACATACAATCAGAAAATTAAAAGAAATATTTATGGAAAAAACCTTAACCATCACCATTTGCACTGGGGAAGTAATTACCCCGCCTGTGGAAGCACGAAATAACATAATAAGAGAAAAACACGAATCATCCGTAGCAGGACATAAAGGAGTAACGAAGACGTATCAAAGAATACGACAATGTTATTATTGGGAAAATATGAAGAAGGAGATCCAGGAATACGTAAGAACATGTAAAGAATGCCAATTGAAAAAGTTAACTAAAATAAAAACAAAGCAACCAATGGTACTCACTGATACACCGGGCAGGGCTTTCGACAAAATTAGTATGGATATCGTCGGTCCATTACCAAAGACAGCAAAAGGAAACGAATACATATTAACAATTCAAGACCTATTAACAAAATATTCAATCGGGGTTCCCATAGGAGGAATCTCTTCAGCCGAGATAGCGGACGCTTTTATAAAACGATTTATTTGTCGTTTCGGGTCACCGAGAGCTATTCTCACTGATCAAGGAAGGAACTTTACATCCTCACTAATGAAGAAAGTAGCAAAAAGATTCCGCATCAAACAATATACCACGACGGCATATCATCCACAAAGTAACGGTTCGATCGAAAGATCTCACCACGTATTGATGGAATATCTCAAGTTATATATCGAAAATTCCAGAAATTGGGACGAATGGGTGGAATTAGCCATGTTTTCCTATAACACCTCTGTACACGAAGGAACGAAATTCTCTCCGCATGAATTAGTCTTTGGACACTTGGCCAGAGAACCCACTGGCGAAATACCAATCGAAGAAAACGTGGAACCAACTTATGCGGAATATCTCAGAGACCTGTTCGATAAAATCAACACCGTGCAGCAAACAGCAAGAGAAAATTTGATAAAATCCAAACTAAGATCAAAAGAATATTACGACAGACGAATTAACCCTCAAAATTTCAAAATTGGAGATCTAGTATACCTACTAAAGGAACCTAACAAAGGAAAGTTTTCCGATCAATATACTGGACCACACAAGGTGCTAGAAATCTTGCAGAACCAAAACGTCAAGATTGAAGTAAAAGGGATTCCGCGAACAGTGCACTTGAACAAGTTAAAACTAGCGTATAATCGAAATAAACAATGAATGAAGTGATTGCAGTGGACAACGTAGTGCAGTAGTGTATGTTGTTGTGCTGTTCGTTGAATAATACAGATAGCTACAACCTAAAAGAAAAAAGGAAAATTATTATGTGTGCTCCAATTATCGTTTAAATATAAAATGTGTTAACTCAACGAATAATTAACTAAGTGAAAGTGGAAGTTACCTTGTGAACAAGAAAGTGTATGTGCAAATATAGGTTATGATTCCTTGTTCGTGGAACGTAGTGCATGACAGTTACCTAAAATAAGCGAATAAATTAGTTTCAATTGTTTCACTGCAAAATATGAGGTTACTAAATGTTATAACTATATTGTGGTTAAATCAAAAGGAAGTGTGACACTGTTCGTCGAATAATACAGATAGCGGAAACCTAAAAGAAAAAAAGGAAAATTATTATGTGTGCTTTAATTATCGTTTAAATATAAAATGTGTTAACTCAATGAATAATTAACTAGTGAAAGTGGAAGTTACCTTGTGAACAAGAAAGTGTATGTGCAAATATAGGTTATGATTCCTTGTTCGTGGAACGTAGTGCATGACAGTTACCTAAAATAAGTGAATAAATTAGTTTCAATTGTTTCAGTGCAAAATATGAGGTTACTAAATGTTATAACTATATTGTGGTTAAATCAAAAGGAGATGTGACACTGTTCGTCGAATAATACAGATAGCGGAAACCTAAAAGAAAATGGAAAAATTTATTATGTGTACTCCAATTATTGTTTAAATATGAAACGTGTTGATTCAATAAATAATTAAAAGAATGCAAGTGAAAGTTACCTTGTGAACAAGTAATCGTCATACAAGAAGGTTTACGTGCAAAATAGGTTATGGATCCCTGTTTGCGGAACACCATGTACGACAGCCAACTGAAAATAAACGAACGAATTAACTTCAAAGGCCTTAATGCAAAATACAACATTACTAAATATTATAACAAAACTGCAGAAGCGTGACACTGTTCGTCGAATAACGCAGACAGCAAAAACCTGAAAAAGCAAAAGAAGATTATTACGAGTGCTCCAATTACTGTTTGAATGTAAAACGTGTTAGTTCAACGAATAACTAAAACAGTGAAAGTGCAACTTACCTCGTGAACAATCAATCACTATACAAGGAAGTGTACATGCATGAATTTCGCAGATTAATAAGAAGAAATAAAATAGCTGATAAGTATAGAAAGTGGTTAGGAAATAATTATGATAGATTAATTCAGAGTTAGTAATATATATAACCGGAATAAAAGGATATTTCATTATGTATTAATCTACGTAGTATTGTATCTAACATGTAGAAGCGGATTTTGTAATGCACACGTATTAAATTAAATAAATTAAACAGTACCTTTAAGGCCACAGATGTAAGACGATTGAAGGCAACCGTAGTAAGTATCCAAGGCATATCGAAGAATCGGATGATGTTGTGGGAATGATCCAGGTAAGTGTCGCAGCATCGAAAGAGTAGAATCCGAAGAATCACAGACAATGTTAATCTAATAAATAAATTTTAATCACTAATAAGGAAACTAATACATATCATACATAAAATAATAACATATAGTAAGCACAAGCAATAATAAATTAATAGGGAAAATATGAAAGGTCAATAAACAAAGAAATAGGTTAGAAATTAATCAAGATAGACTAACTAAATGTTAGCAACAAGACATGACTGAACTCAGTACAAAGAAATAAAGTTATGTTACAGGAAAGTGACTGGTAACACAATACACAAAGCATTAACTAAATTAAACGAGACTTATATAAATGCAAGTCATGACTATTACATTAAAGTAGTACACTGTATTTGCACACACAATATCATGAAACACAAAACAATATTACAAAACACCACTAAATAAAATCATAATGATTAATAATTAATTGGTTATTTCAACAACACACCACTGTTAACGTTAAATCAACGCCATACCAAAGATACACGTGAGCGGCCATGTTAAAAAATTCGTCGCGCACCCCACACATACACACCTCAATACGAATAATAACCAACACAATGTAATACAGCATCATAATAGTAATGTTAGGTACTAATAATAATAATAATAATAATAATAAAAAAAAGGGAAAAAAAAAGAGAAAATAGACAGAGAGAGATAAGGAAAAAATATATATATTAAATAACAACTGACATAATCATAACATATTATATATATATTATATTATATACAGTATTCGTACAAAAGAACAAGTCCGAACGAAACAATTTTTTATATAAATTAACTGTTTTATATGTATGTACAGAAAGGGCGGCGAGTTCTTCAACTCGGGCATAGAGAACCCAGGTGGGCCCTTTCACGCATTCGATGTGGAGGAGACGGAGGATGCTCAATCTTGCCTCTGTGTTCGATTGATACGCTCCGCCCACCGTTTAGATAACGGCTATTTTTGTCAAGACTGTTTCGACGAGTTAGATCCAGACGACCAGGACCTATGTGACGAGCCGCCCGCTCATTTCTTATGCGGAATACCTGCAAGAACACGTATAAAACACTGTCGTAAGTGCGACATAAACATAGCGGATCTACAACCCGCTATATCATGCATCCAATGCATGATTGTTTACAATAATCTGACTCTCCTCGAAAGACACTTTTTAGTTGAAGGAATGGCATTCCGCACCGTAGAACCATGAAGTGCTTGTATGCTACGCAAATACTTATGCTATCCACCTATGAACAAACAACATTTATAACTGTACATGTGATTTTTACTTATGTCTACCAATATATACACACGCATGTTGTAAAGTAGGCGATATTTACAACACTCACTTCCATTGATAATGCAAGTGACTCATAAATAAGCCGTCATATTTACCATTACACGCACATATATATATTCGAAACAAGCTATATTTGTAATATCCATTCTATTGATAATATATACATATATATTTATAACGATAAAACAAATCTCATTACTTACCAATACGTATGCATATATGTATATAATTATAACCCAAGTAGCTTTCATAATATTTATTTTCACTGATAACATATACGTAAAACCTAAAATAAAAAAAAGGGGGTTTTAATAAAAAAGAAGAGAGAAAAAAAATATATATAAATATAAAATTTTCTTTTTTAATAAAAGGTTATTCTTATTTCTAATAAACTCGAGAGTAAGAAACGATTTAATAAATTGTTAATAGGAAGATGAATCACCTGGTCATCGTACTTACCCTCATTAAAATATCATATGGCCTGGTAGGATACGACATACAACAGAATGCTACTCGGAACTACCCGTTTGGCAAGGGAATCGCACCGCATTTCTAATGCCAAAAACACACACCCTAACGTAACACGGATACCATAGAGAATGTAGCGCAGTACTACCTACGTTCTACAACATCGACGGACTCTGGCACAAATTCGTACCAAAGCCCATGGAACCACTACAGGAACTCCTCCAGGACGTGCGCCAAACGTGGCGATATTCAGTACCATCGTCATTCAGTACGATCGCAAAAAACTGCACACATTGGCCACAGGAGCGTCAGGAAAAACAATCGTCCCTGGAACAGTAAACATCCTGGGAATGATGGACGAAAACACATTAACCACAATAGCGAAAAATACAGTATCAAGCTAATGGACTGGTTTCATGGAATTTGGAACTGTCAGTGCAGCAATATTTGGAATCCTCGTAATATTTAAATTAATCAAGGCGATAATAGATATTGCCATACGCGGATACCAGTAGCGTGAAACTTACGGATGTGGAATCGCCCTATTAGGAGCAATATGCGGCTCAGTCACCCACCTGCTACTATACCTCAAAAGAGGACGAAATATCGATGATCAAACAGTACAACGTCAAGGGATATCGATAACACCGGTGGTCACTCAACAACCAACGACATCTACATCCGCCTTGAACGAACTCAGAGACACCATCAGTCAAATTTCCTCTGGAAATTTGAACTCCAAGGGCGGGGGTGTCACGTCCCGCGCTCCGCACGTGCCGTAACAAGAACAAGAAAACTACTCTATACAAAACGCGCGAATAAGGATTTGAATGCACGAACGAACACACGGCACTACGAAACGAAAGGAAGGATTGACAAAATGAGGGCGACTAACAGATCCAACCAATAAACGAAATACATGTACACACAACTCTAAATAAACCTACCAATAACCGACTTGCCATTTGAAAACTTATGGTTCAATATAATATAAACTCAACCAGTATAAAATAAAATAAATAGACCAACTAATGGATTGAACGAGTCACGAACCAAACAAATAAACCAGGAAATAAGAATAACTACAGAAAGGGAAATGATTGAAACACTAAGAATATATGTATATATATATAAATATATTTTAATCAATCAACGCCGCAACAACTCGGACAGTTACATATAAGTATAAACATATATGCCAAACATGTAATAATCTAGTAAATATTAGAGACAGTACCTCCAATACTATGCAACAAATACAATATTATCAACTTATGAAATATATGTGTATATGAAATCAAAAACTAATAATCTAACTAATACATAAAACATACAATATTATATTATTAAAAAAATAAAGGTTACATTGTCAGAAATATATATATGTGTGCGCATTCTATATTATTAAATCAAATCAGTAATCTAAGATACATACTTAAAACTAGCCTACGTTCCGGTAAAGAGTTATAAAATAAGAACTACATTACGAAACATGCATGTCTATATATATATAAAAATATATATATAAATAACCTATATTCTGAACTAAATTACTACTAATAATCTACAAAAGAAATAGAACACACAACGCAACACTTGGGACTAAGTAACAACCTGTCGATAGGTCAAACGTTCAAAATAATTAACACCGCAACGACTTAAAGATTTGCATACAGAAATTCTACTATCAAACACTAATATGTAAGAACGCATTAAACACACAATAATTTAGAAATAAAACCTTCAATACTATGTTGTCACAATACCAGATATATATATGTATATATGAAATCAAATAATTGACACATAACCTCAAATACACAATATTACATCGCTAAAGAATCTAAATGAAAATCGCACTGCCAAATTATATACATATATACGTGCGTGTGTGTGTGTTCTATCTTATTAAATGAAGTTAATAAACAATTAACATTTCATCTGGTATAAATACTACACTGCCAGAAGAAATATATACATATACATATATATATAATGTGTGTATATGAGTTTGTCTTACATTATCAAACACTCTATAAAATAAACTACTCAAAACAATAAATAAAGCTATCGAAGAATTACAAAACATTAATCATATTAAAATCACACACAATATAAATAAATAAATATATATATATGTATATTCACACGAACAATACTATTGTCACTTTAAAGTAATACTAATAACAATATTAATAAACAAATGTTCTAATTGCGGTAGAATAAGGAAACACGACCGACAGAAAATACTTCAATACTAAACAAAACTAAAGAACCGGCACTATAACCTCACTAATGACATTTATGAGTAGCCATGTTAGATTTACAAGCGCAATAACACGCGTTATGGTTATAGGGATATTAGGGATTAATGGAAACCAGGCGCGAGAAACAAATCGTGAAAACACATTATTAACATTTTTCTTTAATAAATTCTATGCGCAACTACATTGTCAAATATGAATATATATATAATTAAAAAAAAAGGGGAAATATAAAATTAAACACTATCGATGAATTACAAAACATTAGTCATATTAAAATGACACACAATATAAATATATATATATATATTCACACCAACAATACTATTGTCACTTTAAAGTAATAATAATAACGATATTAATGTTCCAATTGCGGTAAAATGCGGAAAGACAAGCGATAGAAAATTACTTCGATATCAAACAAAACTAAAGACCCGCCACTATAACCTCACTTGTGAGCAGCCATGTTAGATTTACACGCGCATCGGAACACGCGTTATGGTTATAGGGATATTAGGGATTAATGGAAATCAGGCGCGAGAAACAAATCATGAAAACACATTATTAACACTTTTCTTTAATAAATTCTATGCGCAACAACATTGTCAAATATGAATATATATATATATATAATTAATAAAAAAAAAAAAGGGGAAATATAAAATTAAACACTATCGATGAATTACAAAACATTAGTCATATTAAAATGACACACAATATAAATATATATATATATATATATATTCACACCAACAATACTATTGTCACTTTAAAGTAATAATAATAACGATATTAATGTTCCAATTGCGGTAAAATGCAGAAAGACAAGCGATAGAAAATTACTTCGATATCAAACAAAACTAAAGACCCGCCACTATAACCTCACTTATGAGCAGCCATGTTAGATTTACACGCGCATCGGAACACGCGTTATGGTTATAGGGATATTAGGGATTAATGGAAATCAGGCGCAAGAAACAAATCATGAAAACACATTATTAACACTTTTCTTTAATAAATTCTATGCGCAACAACATTGTCAAATATGAATATATATATATATAATTAATAAAAAAAAAAAGGGGAAATATAAAATTAAACACTATCGATGAATTACAAAACATTAGTCATATTAAAATGACACACAATATAAATATATATATATATATATATTCACACCAACAATACTATTGTCACTTTAAAGTAATAATAATAACGATATTAATGTTCTAATTGCGGTAGAATGCGGAAAAACAAGCGATAGAAAATTACTTCGATACTTCGGAACAACTAACACAATAACACGCGTTATGGTGATAGGAACATTAGGGATTAATGGAAATCAAGCGCGAAAAACAAATCATGAAAACACATTGTTAACATTTTCTTTAATAAATTCTATGCGCAACTACATTGTCAAATATAAATGTAAAACATATATATATATAATTAATTAAAAAAAAAGGGGGAAATACAAAATTAAATAAATACACATATATTTAACAAACATAAAAAAAAAAAATATATCACGTTTAAAATGTATATATATATATATATATATATTGAACACAAAAAAAAAAATGCATCAAAACAAAAATATAATAATAAGAAACACAGGTAATTCCCACGGTACAAACGTGGAAGCTTCTCGAAGAGTCTAGACCAGCATAGAACGTTTGCCCTTGCACGTGCCGAAGAAGCACAGATAGGTCCCACGGTACAAGCGTGGAAGATTCTCGAAGAGACTAGACCAGCATGGAACGCCTCAAGTCTCCTAGACGCTAGCTCAGCAGAAACACTGGACCGATGGGAACTAAGTCGAGATATGGAACTTACATTCTGTCACGTACGATTCTGGAAGCCCAAAACTGCAAAATCCCGATTCCCACGGAAGGGTACCCCCAGTGGACCACCACCACCACCACCACCTCGTGGGGATGGCATTATAATTAATACGCGCAGTATAATTAATACGCTCATTATTGTTACGTGCTCACTATTATTCCGTGGTCCTTAATACGCTTGTTTTTATAACGTTCATTTTTATTAAAGTATCCATTAATACGTTTTAATACGTTCTGTATTATTGATACGCTCATAATTAATACGTTCATTATAACGTCTTATACCGTGCTATATCGTGCGTTTAGAAATTTTGTATAACACTTTGCGTTTCGGCGGTCTTTAGTTGTCCAGACAAGAAAGGAAAGTCGCGACTTAGAAAAAAATAAAATATTATTGAAGTCTTCATTTCATCGCTTAAACAAAAGCGCATTGTAATTGCGGTATTAGTTCGGTTAGTAATTTGTAAACCGTGTATCGAAATAAATAAATAAAGTAAAAGTTTGATAATAAATTATATCCGAGTTTCGAGAAATAAACCCAGAAATTAAAACACCAACGACCATCAGAGCAGTCGAAGTGATGGCACCCGACGCCACTGGTTTCTCAAGGTAAGAAAATAAATTTTAAAAATATTTCCTTCTTCTCTGATAATTTCGTTGCACTCGAGAATTACCTATCATCAATCTCGTTTTATTTCCGTGAACGGTTTGAAGATAGAATCATTATTTTAAACTTTAAACAAAAGGGGGTGTTCGCTGTGTTGGCTTGTGCAAACGGTGTTTTCAGCTACTGAAACACCCGTTGATCTTCGCATTCCTCCTCCCACTGTTGGGAAAATATTGCCCGTCTTTGGGCAAGGCTTGCGAAATCACACAAGTCCCGCACAGAGAGGACCATTAAATACATCGTTGACGTCGATCGAATATTAAGAGCGATACCGGCATTTCTATTGACCAATTTCCTTGCCATCATTGCATGCAATTATACAAAAAGGAGAGAGAAATAGTAGAACAATTTCCTTTAAAAATTTAACCGAAGGATCGTTCGCTGTGTTGACTTGTGCAAACGGTGTTTTCAATAATCGAAAACGAATATCGATCTTCGCATTCCTCCTCCCATTGTTGGCAAAATATTGCCCGTCTTTGGGCAAGGCTTGCGAAATCACACAAGTTCCACACAGAGAGGATCGTTAGAATCACCCTCGATAATCAAACCCAAAGGCAAGAAAATCGTGGTGATAGAATCCATCGTGGCAAATAAACTGAGCTTTGGTTCCAACGACAAACTATTATAGCGAAATTAAAAGAGAAGAAGAAGGCAAAACGTAAAAAATAAATTCATATCAAGCAACGAAAAATTTGACATTCAAATATTGTATCCAGCTTTAATCCTCTCCCGTGCTAGTATCCCTGCACATAGCAGGTTAGCCGAAAAGCGGAATCGGTTTTGCCAGTAGCATTATACTCTAGTCGACGCTACCCGTAACGTTTGAAATAAATAAAATTTTTGAAATAGTCCTTAGACTATTTCTGGTGGCAGCAACTACCGTATTAATCGGAAATCCAAATAAATATTTCATACACAATAGTATCATTTCAATAGTTCCCTTCCGACTAAACTCTAAATAAAAATAAAAAAAAATCACAATTAAATCAAAAATAAATAAAAAAAAAAAAAAATTTTTTTTTACAGAATTTTAATCTTAACTTGACCTAAAACTAATAAATACGTAACACTCCATTTTACACGCCGAATGCAGTGCGCGGCGTTTTCAGCGTCGAAACTATCCCTGGCGCAGGTAAGACGCGATCATTCTTCTAGTTTTGAAGAAAATTGACTGTAATTACCTTCCCGTTGGAGATATTTGGACGATTAAACGCGCACTTTACGCCATTTTACGGGCCAAACGCAATGTAGCACGCTTTCAGCGTCGAAATTATCCCTGGCGCAGGTAAAACCCGATTATTCTTCTAATTTTGACGAAAATCGACAGTAATTTCCTTCCCGTCGGAGATATTTGGACGATTAAACGCCCATTCTGCTCCATTTTACATGCCAAACGCCACGAATGACAGTTTCAGCGACAGACCTATCCCTAGCGCGCGCAAATCGCAATCATTCTTCTAATTTTGACGAAAATCGACTGTCATTTCCTTCCCGTTAGAGATATTTGGACGATTAAACGCTCTTTTTACTCCATTTTGCAAACGCAATGGACGACAATTTCAGCGACGAAACTACCCCGGTTCTCGCAAATTGCGATCATTCGTCAAATATTGACGAAAATCGACTGTAATTTCCTTCCCGTTGGAGATATTTGGACGATTAAACGCCCATTCTGCTCCATTTTACATGCCAAACGCCACGAACGACAGTTTCAGCGACAAACCGATCCCTTGTGCGCGCAAATCGCAATCATTCGTCTAATTTTGACGAAAATCGACTGTAATTTCCATCAACTTAGAGATATTTGGACGATTAAACGCTCTTTTTACTCCATTTTGCGGGCCAAACGCAATGGACGACAATTTCAGCGACGAAACTACCCCGGTTCTCGCAAATTGCGATCATTCGTCAAATATTGACGAAAATCGACTGTAATTTCTTTCCCGTTGGAGATATTTGGACGAGTAAACGCCCATTCTGCTCCATTTTACATGCCAAACGCAACGAACGACAGTTTCAGCGACAAAACTATCCCTGGCGCTCGCGAATCGCAATCATTCGTCTAAGTTGGACGAAAATTGACTGTAGTTTCCTTCCCGTAAGAGATATTTGGAAGATTAAACGCTCTTTTTACTCCATTTTGCAAACGCAATGGACGACAATTTCAGCGACAAAACTATCCCTGGCGCTCGCGAATCGCAATCATTCGGCTAATTTTGACGAAAATCGACTGTAATTTCCTTCCCGTTAGAGATATTTGGACGATTAAACGCTCTTTTTACTCCATTTTGCGGGCCAAACGCAATGGACGACAATTTCAGCGACGAAACTACCCCGGTTCTCGCAAATTGCGATCATTCGTCAAATATTGACGAAAATCGACTGTAATTTCCTTCCCGTTGGAGATATTTGGACGATTAAACGCCCATTCTGCTCCATTTTACATGCCAAACGCCACGAACGACAGTTTCAGCGACAAACCGATCCCTTGTGCGCGCAAATCGCAATCATTCGTCTAATTTTGACGACAATCGACTGTAATTTCCTTCAACTTAGAGATATTTGGACGATTAAACGCTCTTTTTACTCCATTTTGCGGGCCAAACGCAATGGACGACAATTTCAGCGACGAAACTACCCCGGTTCTCGCAAATTGCGATCATTCGTCAAATATTGACGAAAATCGACTGTAATTTCTTTCCCGTTGGAGATATTTGGACGAGTAAACGCCCATTCTGCTCCATTTTACATGCCAAACGCAACGAACGACAGTTTCAGCGACAAAACTATCCCTGGCGCTCGCGAATCGCAATCATTCGTCTAAGTTGGACGAAAATTGACTGTAGCTTCCTTCCCGTAAGAGATATTTGGAAGATTAAACGCACTTTTTACTCCATTTTGCAAACGCAATGGACGACAATTTCAGCGACAAAACTATCCCTGGCGCTCGCGAATCGCAATCATTCGTCTAATTTTGACGAAAATCGACTGTAATTTCCTTCCCGTTAGAGATATTTGGACGATTAAACGCTCTTTTTACTCCATTTTGCGGGCCAAACGCAATGGACGACAATTTCAGCGACGAAACTACCCCGGTTCTCGCAAATTGCGATCATTCGTCAAATATTGACGAACATCGACTGTAATTTCCTTCCCGTTGGAGATATTTGGACGATTAAACGCCCATTCTGCTCCATTTTACATGCCAAACGCCACGAACGACAGTTTCAGCGACAGACCTATCCCTAGCGCGCGCAAATCGCAATCATTCGTCTAATTTTGACGAAAATCGACTGTAATTTCCTTCCCGTTAGAGATATTTGGACGATTAAACGCTCTTTTTACTCCATTTTGCGGGCCAAACGCAATGGACGACAATTTCAGAGACGAAACTACCCCGGTTCTCGCAAATTGCGATCATTCGTCAAATATTGACGAACATCGACTGTAATTTCCTTCCCGTTGGAGATATTTGGACGATTAAACGCCCATTCTGCTCCATTTTACATGCCAAACGCCACGAACGACAGTTTCAGCGACAAACCGATCCCTGGCGCGTGCAAATCGCAATCATTCGTCTAATTTTGACGAAACTCGACTGTAATTTCCTTCCCGTTAGAGGTATTTGGACGATTAAACGCTCTTTTTACTCCATTTTGCGGGCCAAACGCAGTGGACGACAATTTCAGCGACGAAACTACCCCGGTTCTCGCAAATTGCGATCTTTCGTCAAATATTGACGAAAATCGACTGTAATTTCGTTCCCGTTAGAGATATTTTACGATTAAACGCTCTTTTTACTTCATTTTGCAAACGCAATGGACGACAATTTCAGCGACGAAACTACCCCGGTTCTCGCAAATTGCGATCATTCGTCAAATATTGGCGAAAATCGACTGTAATTTCTCTTCCCGTTGGAGATATTTGGACGATTAAACGCCCATTCTGCTCCATTTTACATGCCAAACGCCACGAACGATAGTTTCAGCGACAGACCTATCCCTAGCGCTCGCAAATCGCAATCATTCGTCTAATTTTGACGAAAATCGACTGTAATTTCCTTCCCGTTAGAGATATTTGGACGATTAAACGCTCTTTTTACTCCATTTTGCGGGCCAAACGCAATGGACGACAATTTCAGCGACGAAACTACCCCGGTTCTCGCAAATTGCGATCATTCGTCAAATATTGACGAACATCGACTGTAATTTCCTTCCCGTTGGAGATATTTGGACGATTAAACGCCCATTCTGCTCCATTTTACATGCCAAACGCCACGAACGACAGTTTCAGCGACAAACCGATCCCTGGCGCGTGCAAATCGCAATCATTCGTCTAATTTTGACGAAAATCGACTGTAATTTCCTTCCCGTTAGAGGTATTTGGACGATTAAACGCTCTTTTTACTCCATTTTGCGGGCCAAACGCAGTGGACGACAATTTCAGCGACGAAACTACCCCGGTTCTCGCAAATTGCGATCATTCGTCTAATTTTGACGAAAATCGACTGTAATTTCCTTCCCGTTAGAGATATTTGGACGATTAAACGCTCTTTTTACTCCATTTTGCGGGCCCAACGCAATGGACGACCATTTCAGCGACGAAACTACCCCGGTTCTCGCAAATTGCGATCTTTCGTCAAATATTGACGAAAATCGACTGTAATTTCGTTCCCGTTAGAGATATTTTACGATTAAACGCTCTTTTTACTTCATTTTGCAAACGCAATGGACGACAATTTCAGCGACGAAACTACCCCGGTTCTCGCAAATTGCGATCATTCGTCAAATATTGGCGAAAATCGACTGTAATTTCTCTTCCCGTTGGAGATATTTGGACGATTAAACGCCCATTCTGCTCCATTTTACATGCCAAACGCCACGAACGATAGTTTCAGCGACAGACCTATCCCTAGCGCTCGCAAATCGCAATCATTCGTCTAATTTTGACGAAAATCGACTGTAATTTCCTTCCCGTTAGAGATATTTGGACGATTAAACGCTCTTTTTACTCCATTTTGCGGGCCAAACGCAATGGACGACAATTTCAGCGACGAAACTACCCCGGTTCTCGCAAATTGCGATCATTCGTCAAATATTGACGAAAATCGACTGTAATTTCCTTCCCGTTGGAGATATTTGGACGATTAAACGCCCATTCTGCTCCATTTTACATGCCGAACGCCACGAACGATAGTTTCAGCGACAGACCTATCCCTAGCGCTCGCAAATCGCAATCATTCGTCTAATTTTGACGAAAATCGACTGTAATTTCCTTCAACTTAGAGATATTTGGACGATTAAACGCGCACTTTACGCCATTTTACGGGCCAAACGCAATGTAGCACGCTTTCAGCGTCGAAATTATCCCTGGCGCAGGTAAAACGCGATCATTTTTCACATTTTGACGTGAGTTGACAGGAATTTCCTTCCCGTTGGAGATATTTGGACGCTTAAACGCCCAATCTGCTCCATTTTACATGCCAAACGCCACGAACGATAGTTTCAGCGACAGACCTATCCCTAGCGCTCGCAAATCGCAATCGTTCGTCTAATTTTGACGAAAATCGACTGTAATTTCCTTCCCGTTAGAGATATTTGGACGATTAAACGCTCTTTTTACTCCATTTTGCAAACGCAATGGACGACAATTTCAGCGACGAAACTACCCCGGTTCTCGCAAATTGCGATCATTCGTCAAATATTGACGAACATCGACTGTAATTTCCTTCCCGTTGGAGATATTTGGACGATTAAACGCCCATTCTGCTCCATTTTACATGCCAAACGCCACGAACGACAGTTTCAGCGACAGACCTATCCCTAGCGCGCGCAAATCGCAATCATTCGTCTAATTTTGACGAAAATCGACTGTAATTTCCTTCCCGTTAGAGGTATTTGGACGATTAAACGCTCTTTTTACTCCATTTTGCGGGCCAAACGCAGTGGACGACAATTTCAGCGACGAAACTACCCCGGTTCTCGCAAATTGCGATCATTCGTCTAATTTTGACGAAAATCGACTGTAATTTCCTTCCCGTTAGAGATATTTGGACGATTAAACGCTCTTTTTACTCCATTTTGCGGGCCCAACGCAATGGACGACCATTTCAGCGACGAAACTACCCCGGTTCTCGCAAATTGCGATCTTTCGTCAAATATTGACGAAAATCGACTGTAATTTCGTTCCCGTTAGAGATATTTTACTGTTACGTATTTATTAGTTTTAAGTCAAGTTAAGATTAAAATTCTGTAAAATTTTTTTTATTTATTTTTGATTTATTTGTGATTTAGAGTTTAGTCGGAAGGGAAATATTGAAATGATATTATTGTGTATGAAGTATTTATTTGGATTTCCGATTAATACGGTAGTTGCTGCCACCAGAAATAGTCTAAGGACTATTTCAAAAATTTTATTTATTTCAAACGTTACGGGTAGCGTCGACTAGAGTATAATGCTACTGGCAAAACCGATTCCGCTTTTTGGCTAACCTGCTATGTGCAGGGATACTAGCACGGGAGAGGATTAAAGCTGGATACAATATTTGAATGTCAAATTTTTCGTTGCTTGATATGAATTTATTTTTTTACGTTTTGCCTTCTTCTTCTCTTTTAATTTCGCTATAATAGTTTGTCGTTGGAACCAAAGCTCAGTTTATTTGCCACGATGGATTCTATCACCACGATTTTCTTGCCTTTGAGTTTGATTATCGAGGGTGATTCTAACGATCCTCTCTGTGTGGAACTTGTGTGATTTCGCAAGCCTTGCCCAAAGACGGGCAATATTTTGCCAACAATGGGAGGAGGAATGCGAAGATCGATAGGCGTTTTCGATTATTGAAAACACCGTTTGCACAAGTCAACACAGCGAACGATCCTTCGGTTAAATTTTTAAAGGAAATTGTTCTACTATTTCTCTCTCCTTTTTGTATAATTGCATGCAATGATGGCAAGGAAATTGGTCAATAGAAATGCCGGTATCGCTCTTAATATTCGATCGACGTCAACGATGTATTTAATGGTCCTCTCTGTGCGGGACTTGTGTGATTTCGCAAGCCTTGCCCAAAGACGGGCAATATTTTGCCAACAATGGGAGGAGGAATGCGAAGATCAACGGGTGTTTCAGTAGCTGAAAACACCGTTTGCACAAGCCAACACAGCGAACACCCCCTTTTTTCTTTGTTAATTATATATATATATATTTTTATATTTATATTTGACAATGTAGTTGCGCATAGAATTTATTAAAGAAAAACGTTAACGATGTGTTTTCATGATTTGTTCCTCACGCCTGATTTCCATTAATCCCTAATATTCCTATCACCGTAACGCGTGTTATTGTGTTAGTTGTTCCGAAGTATCGAAGTAATTTTCTATCGCTTGTTTTTCCGCAATTAGAACATTAATATCGTTATT
>JARWAU010000264.1:0-22191 GCA_029958995.1 Bombus sonorus
AGTATTCAAAGCCGCGCGATCGTTTTCGAACAAATTGTTCGAACGATTCCTTTTTATAAGTCTCTTTCGGTAAAAGCACAGCTAAACTTTGTGACGTCTCAGAACAACACGTCTCAGCAATCGGTGAATTTCAACTGCTTGGCTTTTGTCTAGGAATATTAAAGCGATGCAATTTTCGTTAAAAAGCGAGTAACAGGCTCGAAGGAAGAGGCGAACGAAGCGTGAAAACGAGCAAGATGATTACCTTTTTCTTTCGACGAAGGTAAATAATAATATTTAGAATCGTGGAGTAGAAGGAAGGAAATTGCACAGAAGAATACTTAAATATAGGGAATACGTAGTTAATACGAAATTATATTTAACGGTAAAAAATTCAACTTCTGATGATTAATGTAGATTCTATTGTGATCTCCATGTACATTTTTATAGCTTTTAAGAAGTCTTACTGAGAATTTTATTTATATGATCTCGTATCGTACAATTAGTCTTACCAAATTACCTTTTTGAATTTTCATTGCTGACAGTACAGATAAACACAGTAGCATTTTAACACAGTAACATATACGATTTAAGCAATTAAGAAAAAAAAAAATAAAATAAAATAAAAAGAGGAAAAAAAAGATTTTTTTGACGTTTTAATTCAGGACGTCCCCTTCTATCAGAAAACTGTTACTTTCTTTTGAGAAGATGTAAATATTTTAGAGGCGCATGTTTACGAATACCTGTATTAACATATACGTTTAATGATTTAGTTTAACGCTACTACTCATTTAATAGCGTATGTTCAGTAATTTGTAGATCTTCGAAGATATTAATAATAATCATAATTTTTAGTTTCTTGTGCAAGATAATTAAGTCATCTGAAAACATCAGATACGATGATATATTTACATTACAACAAAATTATAAGCCGTCACTGAAATTCTTTCTATAGTATTGTCAGCAATTATCTTCTTTTAAGTTTAATATATATTCTAGTATATCTCCTTTTAATTCAAATTCTAAAGTATTTAGCATTTTCTTTGGCCTGTAACGCGTTTAATGTTTCCTTTACACTTTATACAATTGAAATTTCATAAAACTTGTAATATTTTGCAAAATTACAAAAATAAATAATTTTATACAAAACATTAGAGTAGAGATCACAGATAAATGTTAATAACTATAATAAATGCTAATCTTTCACTAACATATTGTTTCCTAACTTGAAAACCAAAGCCGACGGAAAGTTATTGAGAATGAAAATCTTGATAATATATTTCGCAGTCATTTAAATCGGTGAGGTCGACATTCCTAATAATTAAATTCTTAATAATTATGTTCAGTTAATTAATTGCAATTGTAATTTTTTTTTCGTTTAATAAGGCAAATTATAAAGAAATCGAGAAAGAAAGGAGGAAAAAGAAGCTAGTTTGTGTATTGTATTTCTTTCTATATCATATGATTTTATAAATATAAAATTTATTCCAAATCAAGTTTTGCACAGGTAATTTACGTATCCAGCGGCTTTGGCAGGTACTCGCACTGATAAATATCCGCTGATATACAGAGTGGGAAACATAAATCGTTTGTATGAAAAGAACTATACAGGTGTTATGCAAGTTATGCGATATGGAGGAATACACACAGCGGTAGATAATGCTTTTTCTGAAAGCCATGTTTGAAATAAGATTTCAAGGTCATCATTATTTTTTTCTGGGACCATATATTTGTTTAATACATTAATCGATCCATCTCCATATTCCCTGTTAGTAGTCGCTGCGTTGGTTTTAATAAAATTTATTATCTCTTCTCGTCTTGAACGTATATCGGACTCGGTGGAACGTCCAATATCATACTTTTTTGCTATGGTTCTACGAGACATTATTGTTTAAGAACGTTTCGAATGTAAATACCACACTGAAATGTTCTGACGCGATTTTACTTCAGCAGTTACAGTTGTCAACAATTTTGATTGGGGGAAACAGATACAATGTGGATTATATACGTAGTTAGCTATATACGTATATATGTATATGAAATGCACTATGGAGAATTATATAACTTTCTGATGATTGAACATTCGGATAATGCATGTATATGATGTATAATCGAGATAAAATTGTATATCTAAATAACATTCGATTAATAAAATAATGTTCGGCCAAGAGTTGATAGAAGCAAGTAGCATGAAAATGAGTATTTATTATGCGAATAATGAGAACAATTTTTTTTTGTAACTAGTTTGTAAATAAATGGTTTTTTGTAACTGAATTTATACCTCTATCCATTTTATAAACGGTATCCTTTTCAACAAGACTAACAATTTATTGTTTCTGTGAATATTGCAAAGCTTGTTTTCATGGTTTTATTACTCGAGTGTTTTTACGTAATTTTGTAAGAGCAAAAGATAATGGTTGTAACTACAATGATAAACAACCAAGTCCGGGTAAGTATGTTTGCATTAATTGCTTGGTCCAAAGTTTAATCTTTGGGTTTCAGGAAATAGCATGCATTATATGTCATAAGGTATTAGAAAGCCATTAGGAAAATTTTAGTGGGCTCTAGGGAGCAAGTGAAAGGATTAACCCCCTGTGTGGAGTGGAACATTCCGATGACTCATGGAAACTTTGGAACTGCAACTAAATGTAATTGGCAGGTATACGTGACCACGTGGGGTCCTTAATTTTAAAATGCGCGATGGTGGGGGTAGTGCCGAAAACCTTGGTATAAAAGGACGGTTTCAGACTTGTTGCAGTTGTCAGTCTTCCCTCGGTAGTTGTGTTGTTGGTCATGAGTTTCAATCATTATAAATAAATCAATATAACAAATAAAGTCTCATAAAATTTTTAGAGTTCGTGCTCGTGTTAACTAATTCAACTATTCGTGTAGTAATCGTGCAAGTGAATTGATATCAAGTCGATATCACGACGAGCGAAGGATCAAACGCGGATAGTACCATCGTATATATCGAAGAAAAGTGTATTGTGAACGAATCGAAACAGTGAAAGTTGCGGAGTTCAAAGATAAACTCCAGTAAGAAGAAAAAACTGCAAAAGCGTGTAAGAGCTTTCATTGCCTTGGAAATCGAGCATGGACGAAGAAGACGAAGAGGCAAAAGATGAAGGACGAAGAGCGCAACGAGTTTGAAACACACGTGAGAGTCGACAAGAGGAGCGCTCTCGTCTTAATATTCAGAGCTGGTAACAACGTCAATGTGCAAAGCTGGTTGCTAGAAATTGAGGAAACGTGCGACCTTTGTGGCTGGATTGACACGTAACGGAGTAATGCACGCGAAGAGACTTTTACGCGTTCGGCAAAATTGTTCGTCGACTATCAAATGTGCTTTAAAAGTTACAAAATAACGAAGGAAATATTGAGTACCGAGTTTCCACAAAAAGTAGACGCGCACAAGGTGCATAAGGGATTGTCGTATCGAACCAAGGACACCGAGACATACCAATAGTACGTCTACAAAATATTCGGCATACCTAAGCAAGTGCATATGGACGAAATTCGTGACCGACAAAATAATACTGTATGGCGCCAATGATATTCGGAAATTGAAAGAGAAGTTCGCCCTGAGGAAAGAGGAAAATCAAGCGGGTTGAAGAAAAATCCAAGAGGACGAGTCGCGACAGAGCTGCGTAGAAACCAGTGCAACGGTGTTTTCTGTGTGAAAACAAAGATCATCTAAGTACGAAATGTCCAACAAAAGGCAAAGGTACTAGATGTTTCAAATTTCAAGAGTACGGGCACATCGCATTGCAGTTTAACAATGTAAGTATATTCTCTGAGGAGGCGTCTAGTGTGTCGCAATTATTACTTACTTATTCTTTTTAATTTTAATTTTAATTATTATTATTATAGTAGAGACGTTAACTCTTCGTCAAACGTGCGCGCGCGTAGTATCAAAAAGTAATGTTCACTAGTTAAAAATCAAAGAAGTCTAACAATTATTTAAGTGGTCAATTATATTTTGCGGTAATGATTTTGCTTAACGATTTTTCATATTGATTATACAAAAAACAAATTAAAGGTATTAGATTGTCCGAAAAGTTTCTCTCGTTTCATAAGGTGATAATAGATGAACAACAATTTCTATTTTATATTCTTTTATTGAATTAGGTATGATCCATTCCGTCATATTTCTATTATTATTTTCATGCATAATTCTAATATAAAATAGAGAAATTAATATAAAACAAATAACACTGCGCATCTATTATTTCCTTATAAAATGAAAGAAACATTTCGGATAATCTAATATATATTAAATGTTTATTATATTTAGTTTTTATATTCAGTTTTTTATATTTGAAACTTTATTTAGTTATAAACGATAGTGTAACTTTTTAATTAATTTTAATATCACTAAATTGGTTATTTTATTATATACTGTACTTTATAAAAATAGAAATAGTAGTATAATTAATTGGGAATAATTTCAGGTAAACAACAACTCATAATATGAACAAGAAAACAGAAACAGCGTTGCTAAACTGAAAAGATGCGACGCTGGAACGTCGAAGAGTTCTTTAGTATCTTCGAGCGAAAATTTCGAAGATGAACGAACGTCCTTGATCATACCCGTGAGCAGCGAACTTTCGAAGATGCCGAACAAAAGGTCGGAAGAGACACTGCTACTATTGCAAGAAGTGGAGCTTCAGAATTTACAAAAGTCGAGGATACTGTTAAAGTCTCGAAAGCACATCGACTCCAGCTCATTAAATTTGTTGGATAAAGCTGAATCTCCGTGCAAGGATAGTCCACTAGTGATGAAAATCTAAGTTACACGAGCCGAAGTGAACCGCAAGATTTCGAGGTTGTCCACTGTACGAGCAAAATGAAAAAATCCGAGCAGACAACTGAAGCCGATCACGCAGCGTCAATTTCAACAACACCAGCGAGCACAATGGTATGTCGGAGGTTAAAGACTATAAAATTGTTCGTGAGGAAATCCGAGAACCTGTAGGCAAAATATAGATAGACGTAGGCGTTGAGGTTAGAAGAAGGTTATATAGATTTTTAAAAATAAGATTATATTTTTCCATGCATTGATCGAAGTAGTTTGTCATTCCTTCTAAAGAAATATTAGTCTGTTATGTCGAAAAACTATAACCTTCTTTTAAGGAGGAGTAAATATTTTAGAGACGTGTGTTAACGAGTACAAACTTTATTGTGTTTAATGATTTAGTTTAACGTTACTGCATATTCAATAGCGTATATTCAGCAATTCGTAAATCTTGGGAAATACTAGTAATTACAATTAGTTTTCTCTTCGTTTAATAAGATAAATTATAAAGAATACGAGAAAGAAAAGAGGAAACAAGAAGCCAGTCTGTTTATACGTATTTGTTTCTATATCATATAATTATATAAATCTAAATTTAATTTCAATTCAAGTTTTGGTACTAGTTGTCCCAAGTTTGGTACCACAAGTTGTCGGTACTAATAATCGGCACAGTTATAAAAGTTCCATATTTCGATACTTTCAATATAAACGGTGTGTCAACTTTGATGAACAGTAACATGTTCAATGAATGGTTGTATATATCATATAATTATATAAATCTAAATTTAATTTCAATTCAAGTTTTGCATAGATTATTCACGTATCTAACGGTTTTGCTAACCGATAAATATTCGGTGATATACAGAATGGGACACAAATCGCAACATCTAAATATTTTCGTTTTTAATAATTGTATGAAAAAAAACTACACAGGATGAAGTTGAAGTTTTCTGAAAGTCTTCTTTTAAATAAGATTTCAAGGTCATCATTATTTTTTTATGGGACCATATATTTGATAATACATTAATCTATCCATCTAGATATTCTCTATAAAGATTTAGTTTAACAGTTACTTTAACTCTAATTTCTCAAATTGGAGGTATAAAAGGCAAAGAGGACGTAAATACAAGACCGTTTCGCATCTTTCCTTGTCTTCCATATATTGTTGAATCTTGTTTATCGTAATTCATGATAATAAATAGGATAATAAGTAGGAAAAGAGCTTTCCGTATACTAGTGTCATATATTTCAAATCAAATAGTACAAACGAACAATTGGATGCTACATAAAATCTTACGCGTTCCATAGCTTTCTTGTCACATATTATATTTCTTAATATATTTTTTAATATATATGTCTTCATATAAATAGTCTCTCCGAGTTAATTTTATTTTGTAGTTCAAACCATCTAAGTCTTTTCTTGAGAGCTTTTGTAAAGTATATCTTCAAAGTTGTCGTCAGTAAATTCGCCCGTTCCTTAGCCAGAGTTTCATTTATAAAATCTTGAAGAATATCGTTGATATCTACTTGTATGTCGTTATTATGTTTTTTTATTAATTTGAAACCAATTCATCATAGCGACTCTGTCGCATCCTCCGCATATTGATAATCTATTCAGGGTTGCAAGTTCTTCATCTATATCCTTCTTTATTATTTCGAAGTCTTCCGAACTTTGTTCGCTTTCATGCTTCAAACGCATGTCCCACTCATTTTTCAGTATTACATTGCTGACACTTGACGCATCATATACCATGCGACAACAATCGCTCATGTTTAATTCGTAATGGTTATCTATCAGTTCTTTCTCTGTACTGCAGTTAGATAATGAGATTAATGTTTCCGGGAATTATTTTCGGTACATTCGCTTGAAACATACGATTATTCCATGATCCATTGTTTGTATGAGCGATGCAACGTCAAATAGAAAGTACCTGATTTTAACAAATTCATCTTTTGTACTTATTATCCTGTTATTGTGATGCGCATCAGAGTTATCTACCAACAACAGAGTCTTCTTTCTGTGTCCGTTTTTAGTTATCTTTCTTTAACTGGTTTTAAGAAATATAGATCGAACCATTCATGGAACATGCAACTGTCCATCAAAGGTTTGATGCTAGCTTTGTAGATGATTGACAGATCGTTTATATTGAAAGTATCGAAGTATGTAGCTTTTATAACTGTGCCGATTATTAGTATCGGCAACTTGTGACAATCGGTAATATCTTCACAAAGAAATGCAGTAATTTAATCCTTGCGTATTTTTTGGTTTGCTGTCGATACCTCGCTGTGAAAGATCAAAGTTTTTTCTTGTACTGATCTTCACATTAGTTTTGTGTTATCGACATTGTAAACTTTCTCCGATGTGTCATCTTTTCGTTTTGCAGAAGTTTGTTAAAATCAGCTTTAAAGAAATGCTCTGTAGCTTTACTGCGTTCCGAAAATCTTTATTGATATTCTCTTCAAGCGGATGTCAATGAATATTTTTGGAATCCAAATAAGGCTACAGAGGATATGATCAAAGCTGATTTCTGCAATTAACCTATCGACATTTCTTATATGTTGATTCCTGCCATGTCCGGTCAAAATGATCTTTTTTTAAGTAATAATTTAGTAGTAGTTTAGTAATAAGTAGATTAGATTCTGTTACGACCGTTCGCGGAGAGACGCGGTCGCGAGGAAAACGCGTCAGCGAGAGGCGTAAATTCTCGCTACGATTCGGTTAATCGACGCCGCGAAATAGTTGTTCCCCGTGTTTCGATCAGGATAACAGGGGTGCTTAATTGACATCAACTCTGCGTTAACAGGTTAATATATGGTATGTATTTAACAATAGGTTATACATTCTATGCGTTACAGCAGTATGAACCGACTTGAAGATATCTCTGGATGTGATAGTTAGATCTTGCGAATCGAGTGTTTGGACGACGAAAACGGACTACCCTGAGAGTGAAGATGCTATCTCAGAGAAGAACTAGGAATGGATGTGTCTAGCACACGGGATCATCCGATTTGTTGGACAGTTTCTTGACCAGGAAAGTGAGAGTGATATCTTAAGTGTCTTCCGGATACAAACCAGGTCTTAGAAAATGCTCTCGTAGAAAGGGCCGTTGTTTGACCTGTTAGACTTTGTTGCGAGTGTCTAAGACTTATGGTCCAGGCAGGTGCGGACATATGGCTGCCATATGCGGTGCAAGGTCCCGTCCAGGTAGAGAGTCGGTCGACGTAACAGATTTGAAAGAAGATCAATGACCAGCAGTGGTATGTTTAGTATTTAGAAAACTTCTGCAAGACGAGAGGATCACATTGGAGGATGCTGACATTGCCGATAATACAAGACTAATGTTGAAAAATCAGTGCCGGAAAAAGCTATGATCTTTCGCAGTGAGAAATCGACAGCAAAACAAGAAACACGCAAGGATCAAGTTATTACATTTCTTTGTGAACATATTACCGAATGCCACAAGTTGTCGGTACTAATAATCGGCACAGTTATAAAAGCTACATACTTCGATACTTTCAATATAAACGGTGTGTCAACTATCTACAAAGCTAGCACCAAGCCTTTGATGAACAATAACATGTTCAATGAATGATTCTATCCATATTTCTTATAATCAGTTAAATGAAGACAACTGAAGACGCGTACAGAGAAAAGATTCCGATGTTGATGGATAACTTTGATGCATATTACGATAGCGGGATCATAAGTGCGAAAGATGAATTTGTTCAACTCACGAACTTTCCATTTGATGCTGCACCGCTCATATAACCAATGGATCGTGGAATAATCGTATGTTTCAAGCGAATGTACTGAGAAGAATTGCTGGAAACATTAATCCCATTTACTAATACTGAAGACTGAATGAATGGTTCGAAAAATGTTTCTTAAAATCAGTTAATACAGTGCGAGTATTATACAACGTTCAGGTGACAAAAGTTCGGATAGTGTATGTATGTATGTATGTATGTATGTATGTATGTATGTATGTGTATATGTGTGTATATAATCCACGTTCTATTGTATATTAAAATAACAAGCAATATTCGACCAAGAAGCAAACAGCATGAAAGTTAGAATTTACTATGAGATTATTGTAAGAATAATAAGAATAATTTTATTTGCAAATAGTTTACAAATAAATGGTTTTTATGGATTATATTATACTTCTCATATAAAATGATTCATACTAGTGCTGTTTGATTCATTTTAAACTTATAATTTAATAGTTGATCTGACGATTTTCATTAATAAAGAATATAGGACGCGATTAATAACTCATTTACGTAAAACTTTTGTACATTGATCCCCCTTTATTTGTATGTATTGTCCACATAACAAATGTGTGAGTGGTATAATTTAACAATTAGTCGCTGTTATGATATAAAGATTATTGTATATGTATAAATGTATCGGTGATTATGAAAGTGGCTTAAGTCACATGTTTTTTGTTTCGAGATAGTTAAAGCTTGAACGCATCATCCGAATTATGTTTAATGATACGTTTCGATTACTCTTACTTTGCAAAGATGGTTTCAAGTTATTGTGATTTAAATAGACATGACGTGAAATAAATGATAAGCTCCTTCCTTTTTTTAGATTTTCCACTTAGATTATTTTCATAATCATCGACACAAATATGTACGTACTGATTTGTTTGTCAATATTACATCGTCAACGTATGATCAAATTTAATTGTATGTTCGTGCTGTAAAGATCTGTACTAACTGTATTTATTAAATTAATATCTTTGTACTTGACATATGTTTTGTTCAAAACTTTAGCTACATGTATTTTAGAGGTGAACAAAAGAAAATAAATGGAAAGTTTATTATATACTACAAATTTTGTGTATTCAATTTACCTAAGAAATGCATTTTGGTACAAAATTATTTATATTTACATATCAGTATAATTTTTTTCGCTAAATATAAATTTGCAGTAAATATCTTGCAACGTACGTATATTTATATACGTATATTACGTATATTTTCAGATTGGGTTCAAATTTTGCAAAATATAGTCTTGGTAGTCGTGTCTCGTAATAGTGGCAGCGAAATAGCAAAATGTTAAAATACGTACAATCTTCAGATAAAAGCTTTTTTATAACAGGAATACGAATACTTTTGCAAGTCACTGTATATGTACAGCAGGCGCGACAGATAGGCAAATACTTATATATACACAGAAATAAAAATTAATGAAAAAATTCATGATATAGCAATAATATTTTCCCAAGATAGAAGTATGTGCATACTATCATTAACTAATATTAATGTTAATATTATCTCCTCAGATTTCATTTTTATCCAATAATATCTTGTAATCTATTTGGTATATTTTTTTATTGAAAAAAAAAATACATTGTTTTCTGTTCTCTTTTTAAAGATTCCTTGAGATATTATTTTAATGATGTACGATATTGGTGCATCTATTTTCCAAGTTCCTATCATACGTGTTCATTTATGTGATTGTGAAAGACTAGCTATTGTTTGGTAAGTATGCACGTAGACGTCATTGACGCATTATACCTTACCTTGTACATTGGATCATGACCTTATTGGGAATAAAATGCGTTTCGAAATCCTAATATGTCAGCACTTTTTTTGTACAAATTGTTCTTTATAATACAGTAGAACGTTTATAGAACGGTTATACAGACTAATTGAAGGATAAGAGTACGGATAAGAATTTTCGAACTTTCGGATAACAAAATAGACACTTCGTTGATGTTTATCTTTATATTTGTATTTCAAGGAAGAACATGGAATTAAAAAAATACGGAATGCAACTAACGAAACTAAATATTTGACTAAAGATTTATTGATTTCGAATCCTTTTAGCTACGTAATCGCTCAACTTCCCTTGCAGATTTAATTCGATAAAATTACATTTCTCTTGTACCTCGCATTATCCGAACCCCACACCTAAAGCCTAAAATACTTCAAAATGTTAGGAATTTCATTGCTGTTATATTCGTGTTCCAATTCATTATTCCAAGCACACATAACAATGGTACCATAGTCAATTATTGAAGAAGTTTCATCACATTGCAACCGTTCTATCACGTCGCGTCGACATTATCACAATCACTGAATCCTGGTATTGTAGTCAATGCAGAAGGAGCTTCTTTTATATCTTTCGTAATATTATCTTCCATTTCTTCTTTATGGTGTCTTCAGCGTAGTTTACTAGCTTTTTTCGTGTTCTTTTTAGCGTCGTACATTTAATACCCAAACAAGTTTACGTCGCCGTATGACAGCAATCCTTTAAAAATTGCTTGCAAAGCTGTATGACCCGTCCGTCGGTATTATCGTTGGTTGTAACAAATATTTTTCTATAGAAGATCGAATTGTTTGTGTACGAAACGTGTTCGGATAATCGTGATTTCATTGTATAAATTTTTATTTTCAAGCGTGAAAAAGAACGTGTTCGCAGCTGTTAATCCGAACATCTCGTTTGCCGTTAAATGGGAAAGAGTTTTTGCGCAATTTGCAGAAAATCTCCATGTGCCGTTGTATCTTCCTGCTGAAACTAGTGCTTACCGTGTTCCCCGGTATCAGGAAATTCTAGCAATATACATGTATCTCCCAGTGACATTCTCCTCTTACTTACTGTCACAGTCCGATTATTTTCCTCAAAGTAAGGTTCAATGATACCGAAAGGCGAAACTTGACGCTCAGTTGTTACTTCGACATTAAATTGAACAAGACTTAGCCTCTTTACAAATCTGAGATGAATTCAATACAGAGAATCCTACGCAACTGGGCCAAACTGTGTTTTTAAAACTTGTTCTCTTCGCTCATTCTTCACGTTCGTATTCTATGAATACAGAACTTACGCAATTAATATTACTCATTATGTATTATACATATATTTTACTAATTTTTGCCTACCGGCTATAGGATGATATTGATCTATATAGATTTCTCACATACGCTCTCATTCAACTTCAATATACACCCTATACTAGACTATTACCTATTGTTCATTACGATTTAAAATTTGCTAAATCATTTTGATCTATTAGCAGATATAGAATATTTACGTTGTCTTCCGCTGCATCAAAAATATTTTCCCATTTTTCCTTCGCCTTCTTTCACACAGATTATTATACGAGCTACTTTATAATACTTTTGCAATTGTTTCATTGGAAACGTGTTCCATTTCGAAAAGAATACATTTACTCTAGGAACCCTTATCTTAAATTTCACTACTTCCTCTAATAATGTAATGTTTCTTTATGATAAATTTTATAGTTTCTTTTTATCTTAATCTGCTTCGTTTTCTATTCCTATCCTTTCATTCCTATCCTTTCATTCCTATCCTTCTTATAATCTTCCCTGTTATTGTATAACTTGTATAAATAATGCTTGCAATCTTTTTGTAAGATCTTTCGTTTGATAGATAGATATGTTTCATATATTTCTATATACAATAATAAATAAACAAACAAATAAATAAATAAATATATATATATACACACACCACATACAGTCTTCGTGCTTTATAAGAAATTGCAAATATTTCAAATTTATAGCAACATTATATTTTTTCCTACTAACAAACACATAATCGTTATGAATTATTGCATTATAATATATTAAATTTACTTTTGTCCGAGTACAACACTGAATTTCGAAGTTCGATAGTTCCGTGTTTCTTCGTTAGTTTTATTTGTATGAGATTTCTTATCTGTGATTCGTGAATAGTGCAAGGTGTTCAAGGATGATTTGTCACGAACACCGTAGCGTTATGCTACACCTCTGTATCGTTGAAGATCTGCAAAAAAAGTAGCCACAAAATTGACCTGGACCTTGAAGTTCCAAGCAATATTTTTTTTTCATTGCATCGTATCCTATTCATCGCGAGGATAAAAAGTGTCGGAGGAACCGTGTAATTCGCAACTCATCCGTTCTCTTGGAAAAGAATGTTAGTTCTAAACTAAAAAAAAAGTTTCATTGCTTTTCCAGCTCGCTTTATTTTTAATACGCTTACATCTTGCAGTCAGACGCAGGAAAAATAGTTTTTATAGTCTAATGTCGCTGGTAAATACCTCAGAGTCACCATTATATATCCCGTGTCCTCCTTCTTTTCTTTCTTTCTTTCTTTCTTTCTTGCTGTTTAAGCAGCGCCGGACTCGCATTTCTACATTCCGTGCATGCTCCTACCGAAGAGTACGCATTGCCTTTAGACAATGATAAAATTGGTGAATCAGTCGATGATAGTGCTCCACCTATCTCACACTAGTCGACCGATACACAATTTTTTTAATGAAATATTTAGATCGTGTATCGTCTTCTAACTGCTGTCTTTTTTCTTTTTTTTTTTTGCGGAAGAAAAAAAATTTTTTAGAATCTCTCAAAGGTAAACTATTCTACATCTGCGTTACTGGCTGATTAACGCCTTGTTCTTTTATGATGTGTGAATTTCGTACAATATAGCATACGTAATAATTATGTCGATAAACGGATCTATTTGACTTCGTCAAGTCAAACATCGAAATTTAAAAAAGTTATTCCATATTTACAAGCTTGACGCTTGCAGTAGTCCGCAGTTATTTTATATATTTACTGATCGTGGGTTATACAGTTGGGGTAACGAAAGGTTCCCGATAGATTTTTCGATACGTAAACAGTTTTTAACTAATAGATACGTAGATATTATGGTCGCGTGACAAGTGAAGCAAACATTCGTGACAAATAAAGATCGTTTATTGTTTTGTGACAGAAATTGGTTTTTATTTAATTATTTTCGTCGTCGCGTTTATACAAATGACATGATGACAAAATATTACCAAAGATTTACAATAAAATACGTAAATCTATTTACATTATGAAATGTGTACAGAATTATCTTATAAAGCAGTCGGAAAATCGTGAATAATATTTTCATCTATAATATATATTATTTATAATATATATATATAAAATAATATATATATAATATGTATAATATATATAATATATATATATAAATATATATATAAATAATATATATATATTATTTATATATATATATATATAATATATATATATATATTATTTATATATATATTATTTATATATATAAATAATATATATATATATATATTATTTTACACTTTTAGCTGGAATATCCGAAACGCAATATTAGTTGAAACTTGTTTCAGATATCCCATTTAAAACATCAAGCGAAAATTTTCCCACGCATCCGTATGTACTATTCGCTCTTCGCACAACGATGAATTGCGGTTTTCGCGATAACCATCACGCGATTGTATCGCTTGACAGATTTCTTAGATTACGTGCAGGTTTGCATAACCATTTGTACGTTTGCTTTCCTTATTGAATCGTGGGATTTTTCACATTGTTTACTGTTCCCTCGTTCGTAAATTTATTTCCTAATTTACCGATAATTATCCGCATTACATCTTCTTTGAATTCCTTTCATATCGAACAATGTACAATGGTCTCACGAACTACAGATGCACGGACGAAAAATTAATTCAATCGTTTTCGAAATTCTTAAGAGAAATGGCTATTTGAAAAACACGCAAGATGTTGCGCTCTGCTTTATTTTAGCGAATAATACGCGACATAGTAAGCATCGATGCACCATGACGTATTACTTTGGCGAAACTCCAATATTTTGGGATATGGTTCGAAGCAAGTGCGGTTGCTCACGAAACTACTCGAACAATTACGATAGAAAATTTGTACAACGTAAGCAGAAAGATATTCGGCTGCTTGCCGCACGGATGTTTTTTTCGATTAAGTTAGCCAGGCCTTCTACGAATACTTCCTTCCAAACTTCTGCAATCAGAAATAACTATCGCTTGCGATAAATATATTATGTTCGTTATACAACATTTTTTGAAATTTCATTAACACTGCTCCGACACGCGATTACCGCGATCGTACGGGTAAAATATAAAGTCAGTCCGAAAATGTATTAAAAATGATGAGACATTTATTAGAAATCGCCCACTCGGTAAAAAATTAATGTACAGTATAAATGGTGGTTTTAAACGTATAATTAATGCCACAATCGGTCTCACTAAATGTTGTGACATATTAATGTAACAAATGATCGACTTGAAATACTTGGGTGATCTTTGTGGTGTGTATGCTTGGGTTAAATATCTTATATCTGTTATACACATATTCAGATTCGTTTCAAATTTTATCAGTATATACATAGTCGTGTGTCATTAAATTGCTAATGAAATGCTAATGAAATTTCAAGATGTTCCTTACATTCGACATCGTATATCGATAAAAATTTCTGTAAGTGTTCAAATACTTTCGCGAGCCGCTGTATCTTTGTCTAGATGTTAATTACTGGGCTATAAAGAAGATATAACGCTGAAACTTGGAATTTGGAATATCGATGGATATTAAAAAAAAAAAAACAAAAAACAGAAAAAAAGAAAAAAAGAAAAGAAAAAAAATGAAATAAAATAAGAAAAAAAAAGATAATTAAAAAAGTGATCGATTTGGCGAAGAAAGTTCGTGAAAGAAAAAACTATTTAAGTGTTGTAAGAAATATTTACTTGTTGCAGGCTGCCTGAATTTCTTATGAATTTAAATTTGCCAACTTTTCTGACTTTGTATTAAACAAAGTTCAGACCGGCTTTTGACTATATCACATCCTTGATTTGCTGATGATATTTCAAAAATTGTTCGCGTGAATTAAGGTGCAGATAATCACCTTATCCGTTATATATATCGTGTTATCACTTTCTAATCACGGAGATCAGATCCTTCTTGAGCTCTCCTTGTAAATCTTGAATTAGCCACGCTGGTCCACGACTGTCGCGCAACCAATTACCTGCAAATTAATACTGAAACGACTCTTTCAGGATAGAGTCTGAGTCCTGAAGGTGCCGCGACGGTTTCATTTATTATGTAGGATGAACTTATGCTACCGAAACGATGTCGTGGATAATTCAATTTGGCGAGACGATTTCTTGATTACACGATTACACGATTATCAAGTCGATTTTCTAATAACAAACGATAGAACTCTGTCAGGGTTTCGAACGACTCTTGAGGGACGAAATGACTGTTTTATCGTTCGATATGATTCAGTTGATGATCGGACTGATTCTTTCGACGATTCTCTCTCGTGACGATCGAAGCGATTCTTGTAATAATTGAAATGATTCTTCCTGACGATTCGCGCGATTTTTACTTGCCTATATTAAAACGATGAAGTTATTAATTAATTAAAGCAGATATTAATTTTGTATCTTTGTCGACTGGCAGTGTATTTTTGATTATTTAACAATTAGTTTTATTTGAATACAATACTATTAATCTGATTTTTTACTTTGCAGGGCCGACATACCAAAACTGGACAATTTGCAGCCATCAAAGTTATGGACGTTACAGAAGTAAGTAACTGGTCTTTAAAACATACTATTGTTTTGTCTCATAACAGTATTTAACCTTCTCTATACACACGAAAGTCTACTGTAGCTCGATTTAACACAAATAATAGTAAAACACTAAATAAGAAATTAATTAACGATTTTCTAACATGACCAAATTTTAACCTTCTATCTTTTACTTTTCTTCTCGGATCGTCTGTTTTTCTTCTACTTTCCTCTACTTACCGATTTCCAGCACCCATTTCATTCCTTTCCTTTCTTCCGCCAGAATTTCTTCTTCCGTTGTATTCATCGCTTCAGACCTTTTTACTTCCCTCCATATATGTTGCCATGATTCTTCTTCTCCTCCTCGCATAATCTACACATTTCCGATTCACTTCCACCCAGTATCTACTTCCTTCCCATTCATTTCCACGTCTAAAATCTCGCCATTGTTTTCAGCTTTGTGATTTTTCCCTTCTCTTCTTGCTATTTTGCTCTACCTTTGTTTTCCACTTGTTGTATTGTTTCAACGATCTTGATCTCTCTATTTTCTTCCTCCTTCCCTCTATCTTTTTCTTTCCGTATTTCCTTATTCGCTCTTCTATGACGTTAATAGCAACGGTCGTCCTTTGCTTCGCCCATTGATCAGCTTCTTCTTGCTCGTAGAATTCCTGCATTTTTCTCTCCATTTCGTTTTCCTCCTATTCCTGGCTGTTTATCTCTCCTCTACATTCTTTCCGGTATTTCATTCTTCGTGGTCGTCTTCATTTTCTCCCGAATTCTAGAGTCTGCTCCAGATTCTTCATTTATTTCCTCTATTTTGGCCTCCTCTTTGACTATATACCCCCGGTGTGTATCTAAAATGTTACAATAATAATAATAATAAATATTACAATCGTAACGATTTTATTGTTATGATAACAATAATTATATTAAAGATGTAGACGAATGACTAATGGTACTTTCTATGTTGTCCATATAGAAACAATGTTCTTTCAGAATGTGTATAAAATTGTAGAGATTAATTATATGCGAATAAGTATAAATAATTGCTCGAGACGTACAGTGGTCGCAGAAGTATACGTACGCTTACACAAAACTTTACCGCCGCGTCTTATGGAAGAAACATTTTAATGATTCATTAGCGTTATAAACGAAACACGCGACTCTCATAATTATATTGGTAAAATTTGATGCCAATCTGGAAATGTATATACAAGTGGCAAGATACCTAGCGTAAACTCATAGTTAATAAAAAATTAATGTACGATGTGAATAATGACTTTAAGTATATAAATATAAGTAATAAAGCGTTCAAAATGATCTACGAAGATAAGCGTCGTTGAATATTGCGATCTATTAATATCGCGAATAATTGCCTGTTTAAGTAGCTTTTTGATTTGTGTAAAATATTTTGCAACTTTCTGTATACATTTTCAGAATTACTTAGAATTTTGCTAATGTAACCACGATAGTTGCGCTTCATTTTAGTGCTAATGAAATTTCAAAATGTTTCGCATAACACGTAATATGTTTATAAAATATATGGGCAAACGCACGAATACTTTCGGCAGCCACCGTACGTAGATTTAGCTATAAAAATTTCCATTGTTAACTACGTGTGTCGGTAAATAGCAACGGTCTGCCAGTGACTAAATTCTCCGACGTGTATAGTTCGCAAGAATGCATACACGACAAATGCATTCTTTACAAATTTTCCGAGAAGAAGAATGCACGAATATTGCGAAACAGTTTGGAATAAAGCTTCGTACAACAATAACAAGGCGCATCTCTCAAATACTTTTGAGAAATTCAGCTCCAGGGCTAGCTTTGATCTCCATTTATCGAACTGTCTGAATATCTTAAGACAAGGAACATCCATTTCAATTTTAATTAGGCAACCTAATTAGACAAGGGGAAGTGATTAAGAAACGCGCGGTTAAAATAAGGGATCGAGTGAGATAGTAGAATAAATAATAGTAGTAGATAGTAGAATAAAATAATAGTGGAATAAAAATTTATTCCAATAAGCAACACTGACGTAACTTGAGCGTTGATGGCGTGTTTAAATTTGCTACATTGTCTTGTTGTCTCGTGCTTAGATCAGGCTATACACGATTACTGTAGCTTATATGCTTTGATAATTATTGTTAATTCTCAAGTTAAGAAAGACTAGGTGTGTTAAAAAACCACTATTAAAGTTACGAATATAATAAGTATAAACCAGGAGAGATTAATTTAAGAATAAAATGAAAGGTATTAAAGTTATATTTTCGTTAGAAAAATAACATTGTTTTATAAGAAATTCGTTTCTAAAAGTTATTTTTTAAATTGTAGGTATCTGGTTCAAATGATCGTATTAAACTGATGTCTGCTGTTCCTTGACTCGGGGGTTGGGGGGGGGGGGATTTTTCTAAAAAATTGCCTCATTGGCGCCGCTTAAGGCTATTTTTTTTTTTAAAGCAATAGTAAGTAATAATATAATAAAATAAGGTAATTTATTTAGCAATTTTTTTTAAATTATGTTCTCGTTTAATTACAATACCACGAAGTTCATAGTATAGATTGTTCAATTCGCCTTGACTTTAACTATCATTTCGCGATGATAAAAATATCTATCCTCGTTCAGTAGAATTCGGTAACCTTGAAATACCAGGAAAAAAGTTTTCCCCTGAAACTTTTGCTTATCATAAAAGATAAGCGAGATATTTAAAACGCCGAAGTTGCGCGGGACAAGTTGTACGTGCAGTCAACCACACAAGTATACTGATCAAATTTTCTTTCAAAAACATTTTTTTTCTTTACCGTAATTTCTAAAAATACGACACTTGGTGAGAAAATGATATCCGGGAAACTTTCAGAATGATCGAGTAAAAGGAGCCCGTGACGCATTTATTTAAAGCTCTGCAATTTTTATAATTTCACGTTAATTCCGGATTACTCTTTAATTACTCTTATCGTTTAATTCTAGAAACACGGTACGCAACGATTATAAAGAAAACTTTCAAGGCCGTAACGGTAGATATCAATCTAAGAATTACGATGTGTACCGACAAATTTTTCAAAACTTACCATATATATTATGATCATTAAATGCGTTATACACGAAGTACATTTTATTGTTATCATTCGTGCGATAAGCGAATATCGTACCGAATACAGCTTGTAATGCTCTGTCAAAACGCACTGTAGATAAAGTGTTCATTAAATTGTATTTGTATAAAGAAACTCTAACATCCTATCAATATCATGATTTGTTGATTGAATGGTATCCACGATTGATAAAAAATATTTTAGATAGTTATAAAATAATATTTATTAAAAGATAATTTAACACATATTCCCATTTAGGATAGTTAGAATGAATTTCTTAATAACTTAAATATCTAATAAATTAATCTAATTATATAATCTAAATAAATTAATTAATTGATAAATTAAAAAATAAATACAATTGCGTAAGTATATATGCTTAATCTTATTGATTATTAAATGTTTGCTTAGTATGGCTTCCGGCTTACATCATATTTACAATGTTTGCTGTATATGACACATCGGTCTTCTTCGGATTTACGTAGCTAACAGTTTAGTCATCGAATAATATTAGGTTGTCCGAGAAGTTTCTTTCATTTCATAAGGCGATAATAGATGAACGACAATTTTCGTTTTATATTGTTTTATTGAATTAAGTATGATCAATTTCGATCTATTTCTATTATTATGTTCGTGCATAATTCAATAAACTAATATAAAAGAAAAAACATTGTGCGTCTATTATTTCTTTATAAAACGAAAGAAACATTTCGGGCAACCTATCTCATGACTAGCTCTTTCGCTGCGAACAGCGCTTATAGACGCTCAGACAGAATATCTTTCTCCGAGCATCGTGCGATCCGCGCGACCGATCTGCCACTGTCACGCCGGCTGCTCACAGAGCAATTTGTTTCTGAGCGCTGCGCAGCGAAAGGGTTAGATTGCAAGTTTTCATGTATATATGCGAAATTTAAAAGCGTAAAACTGCATCATACGAAAAATATATAAAATATCCAGAGTACAGTGCTTTTGATAACGCTGTGCAAGTAAAATAATTTCACTTTTTCAATTATATTCTGAAAAATATAAATTTGCATAAAGATCCACAGTCCAGTGGTGACATTAGAATTTTTATCTCTGTTTTTCAATAAGTTTTAATTAATATTTTAAATATGTAACGCAACTTATTTGCTTCTACCTTTAATAAGAAATAAAGCAGCTAAATAAATAAAAGACAATATATTAGAAAAATTACAAACACTTGTTGTATCTATATAAAATCATAAAAATAATAACTAACATAATATTATATCGACATAATAACTAAGTTATTAATTCATATTTTAATTAATATTTTAATTAATATTCTAATATTTTAAATATGTAACGCAGTTTATTTTCTTCTACCTTTATTAAGAAATAAAGCAGCGAAATAAATAAAAGACAATATATTAGAAAAATTACAAACACCTGTTCTATCTATATAAAGTCATAAAAATAATAACTAACATAATATTATATAGATATAATAACTAAGTTATTAAGTAATATTTCAATATTTTAAATATGTTACGCAACTTATTTGCTTCTACCTTTAATAAGAACTAAAGCAGCTAAATAAATATAAGACAATATATTAGAAAAATTACAAACACCTGTTGTATCTTTATAAAATTATAAAAATAATAACTAACGTAATATTATATCGATATAATAACTAAGTTATTAATTAATATAATAATTAATATTTTAATTAATATTTTAATATTTTAAATATGTAACGCATTTTTTTGCTTCTACCTTTATTAAGAAATAAAATAGCGAAATAGATAAAAGACGATATATTAGAAAAATTACAAACACCTGTTGTATCTATATAAAATCATAAAAATAATAACTAACATAATCTTATATCGATATAATAACTAAGTTATTAATTAATATTTTAATATTTTAAATATGTAACGCAATTTAATTGCTTCTACCTTTATTAAGAAATAAAATAGCGAAATAGATAAAAGACAATATTTTAGAAAAATTACAAACACCTGTTCTATCTATATAAAATCATAAAAATAATAACTAACATAATATTATATCGATATAATAACTAAGTTATTAATTAATATTTTAATATTTTAAATATGTAACACAATTTATTTTCTTCTACCTTTAATAAGAACTAAAGCAGCTAAATAAATATAAGACAATATATTAGAAAAATTACAAACACCTGTTGTATCTATACAAAATCATAAAAATAATAACTAACATAATATTATATCGATATAATAACTAAGTTATTAATTAATATTTTAATTAATATTTTAATTAATATTTTAATATTTTAAATATGTAACGCAATTTATTTTCTTCTACCTTTATTAGGAAATAAAATAGCGAAATAAATAAAAGACAATATATTAGAAAAATTACAAACACCTGTTGTATCTATACAAAATCATAAAAATAATAACTAACATAATATTATATCGATATAATAACTAAGCTTAATTAATATTTTAATTAATATTTACATATGTAACGCAGTTTATTTTCTTCTACCTTTATTAAGAAATAAAGCAGCGAAATAAATAAAAGACAATATATTAGAAAAATTACAAACACCTGTTGTATCTATACAAAATCATAAAAATAATAACTAACATAATATTATATCGATATAATAACTAAGTTATTAATTAATATTTTAATTAATATTTTAATCAATATTTTAATATTTTAAATATGTAAGGCAATTTATTTTCTTCTACCTTTATTAAGAAATAAAATAGCGAAATAGATAAAAGACAATATTTTAGAAAAATTACAAACACCTGTTGTATCTATATAAAATCATAAAAATAATAACTAACATAATATTATATCGATATAATAACTAAGTTTTAATTAATATTTTAATTAATATTTTAAATATGTAACGCAATTTATTTTCTTCTACCTTTATTAAGAAATAAAGCAGCGAAATAAATATAAGACAATGTATTAGAAAAATTACAAACACCTGTT
>JARWAU010000265.1:0-21982 GCA_029958995.1 Bombus sonorus
TTTAAACTCTAAACATCGGCACTTAATATAAGAATATTCAAACTGTATACATAATTAATATTTAATATTAAATTAGATATTTATTTTAATTACACGTTGACTTTATTATCTACCCTATGTTTCTGTCTATGACCTACGTCCACTTTAACATGTGACTCGTAGTTATTCATTCGTTGTAGTTACCGAACCGTAATTGCACTTTATTTCAATTCCTATTCTATTCAAATTTTAATTTCTATTTCCTTTAATTTAACCAATACATTAACTTAATATTCATTTAGCTCACTTTAACTTGAATTAAAATCCATTAGACGCTGACTCACTCGATAACATTAATCGTTATATCGATTTTATCTCCGCTATGTCTTCCAATTTAGCCTGCGACTTCTCGCATCCATTAAACCCTCTCGTCTTATTCAAGTCAACAATAAACTAAAATCACCGTACGTACCCATGACACCCTAATTCTTTCACTGGATCCTATCCATTCTCTTAGATACTCCAATATTTCGCTATTTATTTCTCGTCAAATGGGAATTATCCATCACTATCTAGCTCGTTAAAAATTGGTATTTCTCGTGTTTCCTTTAAACTAATGGCATCCACGTTATGACACATCTACCCCTAACCAACTACTATTAGAACTAACCTTATGTTCACGAGCGGGAGCTCGCGGCAAACATGCCCGCACGCAACGTCGTCTCCAGTTTTCCGGTCCAGTTTTCAACGAACTCCAGTTTTGCTGCTAATTAAATACGATTGTCTAATTTCTAAGATTTTATGTGTTTTACATAATATGTCGATCTGCACATTTTTCGTAAGGATAATGATATAATGATTTTCAGTCTGTAAAGGTACGAACGTCAATTCTTCCAGCTCGAATACAGCAGTTAGGCAAGTTTTGACTGTCTGTTGGTGACTAATTAATTCGATTCTACATTCAGGTGAACTAATTCTATTGTGACTTGGTTGAGTTTTCTTACAAATGTGGATAGTTGCGGCTCGTTTATATTTGTTTAAGTAATGGCTATCGACAAAGGTATATTGTTCTAAGTTGGATAGTATTAGATCAGTTTTTACTACAGGTGCGATAAATACAGAGCTTTGCTTAACAGATATCGGATGTGTTACGTCGACCGACTCTCTACCTGGACCGGGCCTCGCATCGCGAGCGGGATGGCAACCATATGTCTGCACATCCTTATTGCGTACCCTTAAGAATCTCAAGGACCGACCATAAATTTTAGAAAATTGGCGGTCCTAGCTGATCAGCGAGGGAGGCGAACATCGAGGCGTCGAGGCCGTTCTCCCAAGTAGGGAGGCTTGGAGGAGCCGGTGGTGGTCTCCTGCTGTCCTTCAAGATGACCCATGTGCTTACGGGAAACGGCGTGTTCGGCGAATTCCTGAAGAAAATCGGGCGCGAGACGACGGACATTTGTCACCTCTGCGGGGAGAGCAGAGACACAGCGCAACATACGTGGGAGCGTCCACGCTACACCTTGCGTCTTATCATTGGCGAAAGGCAGACCCCCTCGGCGATCATAGAAGCAATGCTGAGGGAACCGCAGAAATACGAGGCTGTCCGCTTTTTCTTCGAGCGAGTCATGATCGCAGAGGAACGGGCAGAAAGGGAGAAAAAGAGAAACTCTCATCCTTGTAGGATAACGGCAATTTCTATCGTTGGCAAGTTTCGCAGTTTTGTATTGATTTTGTCCGATTCACGTTTTACTGATCGCTCTTGCTGCTTAAAAACAGTAACTCGATGATCACTAAAGTGAAAATAAAAATTGAAGAAAGGGGCGTTAACCGACATTAGACGATTAATCCGCGACTTTCCATATCCTCCGTCGCTCAGAAGAGAAACTCGATAGTGATTGGAATTGAAATAAGATTTGAAAAAGAAGGAGGAGGAATGGAGGATCGAGGCCACTCTCCTTTCAGGCGCAAAGAAATCAGCCAGCAGCGAAAGAAGCAGATTCCGCAAGGAAACAGGGGCAAGTGCAATTGGCGTATGATCGGAAGCTCGTTAACGCGATAAAGTCGTAGACGTGGCTCGCGTAAGAGAATTTAGCAGCCGTGGCGTAGTTCGGCTTGATTGGATTCCACGTATTTGATTAAGCGACTAGCTGCACTCGATGTACGTGGCAGAGTCTTGTGAGGCTGTCTTTTGTGAGCCCGCAGGAAGTCGATCGTTTAATATCTGTCATCCTTCCTAGAGACTGTACGTATAGGCGATCACGCAACCACTGCTCCTACGTTTCGGGATAAAATCAATAAAATCGTGAATTAATATCTGCCACCGTCCTGTTCTGTTTAGAATTCCACACGTCAACTTTTCATTTACCAGCGATGAAAAGTGAAAGATTCCGGCCTGTCAGGAATGATGGGAAGGCGGCTGTTTCCCTGAATACCATCGACCTTGTAACTTATCCACCATTCTCTGAATTCAGAGGCTAATGAAAATTTATCGAAAATGAGAGAATCTCGTTGTTAAGAATAGTAACATAAGTTGAATGTTTACTTTTTCTAACGTGCTGAAGCTATTATTGTTTATTCCTATTTGTAAGCATTCAGTTTGACATTTAGTAAAGTGTTTAGTTAATTGATAGAACCAGTGTTGTTTTTAAAAGTCTCCTAGTTCGGTTTTTGTAATTTGTTTAAAGTGTGGTTTTTGAGTTATTGGAGCTGGGATGGTATTAGTTTTCCAGTCGATGTAGTCATCATAATAGTCTGTGTTTTCTAGATCGCAAGATACGGATTGAATTTCATCATTGGAGGTAGGACACAATAGGGAAAGAGCGCCTGCAGCTGTATTTTCCCTTCCGTTCTTGTATTCAATTCCATAATCGTACTCTTCGCATGAACCTCGGTGAGGGATCCTTAACAGTTTCTAAACATTTTAAAGCTTGATGATCACTTTGAATCTTAAATTTTCTATCAAGTAGGTATTGCCTTAGTCTTTGGATTGACCATACTATTGCTAGTAACTCCTTCTCGGTTATGGAATAGTTTTTTTTCAGGAGGGTTCAAGGTTTGGTATATGTAACAGCATAAATGTCTATGTCTCTTGGGAGAGTATTGCTCCTAATCCTTCGTTATTTGCGCCTGCTATTAATGTAAATGTTTCTTTTTTTTTTTTTTCAAAGTCTGGGTATTGTAGCAAGGTTCATCATAGAATTTTTGTTTCAGTGTGTCAAATGCAAACTGTTATTTATCAGTGCAGTGGAATGGACTGTCTTTCTTTGTGAGATCTGTCAGTGGTTCCGCGATGTTAGAAAAGTTGCGTATAAATATTCTGTAGAATGCAACGAGTCCTAAAAATGATTTTATGTGAATCATGGCTTTTAGTATTTTAAAATTTTTCATGGCCTGAATATTTTTGGGATTAGGTTTTACTCCTTCCTTTGTAAATACGTGTCCTAGATATTCTAACTCTGATTTCAAAAATTCGCATTTGTCCGATTGTATCTTTAATCCTAAATTTTGTAATCTGTCTAATACAATAGCTAGATTTCGATTATGTTCTTTGATGGAGCTTCCGAATATTATGATGTCTTCTAGGTATATGAAATAGTTATTTCCTACTAATCCCCGTAGCACGGTATCCATCATGCGTTGGAACGTTACTGAAGTGTTTTTGAGTCCGAGGGGAATGCGAAGGGAATCCGAAGGGAGTAGTCTTTTCCTTTTTTATTATTTAATTTGTACTTTACAATTTGTCCAATTGGGCATCTGATAAATTTTTCTAACTTAATTGTTAAATAACACTTGGATGGCTACCCTCAGCGGGATACCATCATCGAGTTTGACTATTTTATTTCTTTAGTGTGGTCAGTGGGGTGTTTTCTTTTTAGTCTTCTTTCTATGAGTGTTTTGTTCGCTACAGCAGCCAGCTGGTTTGGATGTGTTGCCGTTCTTTCTTCGTATTTTTTTTTGCGTGCCTGCCGATTTTTTCTTTGACCGTTGGTATTTTTAAGTCTTTGTGTATATCCACGTCTCTGACGTACCATGGGACGTTGATTATTGTTCTCAGTATCTTCGATTGTAGCGACTCTATTTATGTGGCTTATTGCTGCTGTTCTCCCATAATGGTATTCCGTACGTCTAAATTGGTTTTATTGTCGTTTTATAGATTTTTAATTTATTTTCTATGCTGAGTTTCGAACTTTGAATAGTTAACCAGTACATTTGTCTCTTTTTTATCCGTATTTTGTCTATAATTGATTTAGTATATTGCTTCCATGTAAGTTGTGTGTAAGTGGAGTCCTAGGTACTTAACTTGCCACGAGGAAGACAAACGAGGAGGACGGAAAGCCTCCAAGGATGGTAGCAAGGAGTTTACAGCGAAGGAGTTTACAGTGTGGACAGGTCGGAGAGCGGATTCCTCGCACCGGCCATGGTATCGGATGCCATGTCATCGATGGCAGGATTGTTGCGGGCGCGAACGGGGTCCGACGACGAAGAGTCGGTTGCTTCGTTCGCGTCGCGCTCATCGGTGGCTTCGTGCGCGTCCAGGGGAAAGAAGAGGAAGATCATGCGCACAACCTCGGATGTTTCCGAAGAAATGACACTGCAAATGAGGACTCGGCTGCGGACATCAGCGCCGAGCTAACAAAGCATATCCCCGAGATAATGAAGGTTGCGACGACATCGTTCAACCTTAAGGGAACATATATCAAGGCCTCAAAAGAGGCGGTAGCTTCCTTCGCGTATGGGACGAGTGAATTAGTGAGAAGGACGGGACCAGCGCACAGCAACACCGGAGCTACAAGGCTTGTGGAAGCAAAGCTGTCCGCGTTGGAGGAAGAAAATACAGCCCTGCGCAAAGAACTGTCGAGAAGGGCTGCTTGTGCTCACGAGTGCCTGCGGTGCATCGGCTCGGTTTCCAAGTCTAGCCGTCTTCCACGGGAGGGTAAGAACGAGAGTGTGCGTCTCGCTGCCCTAGAGAGGAGGTTCGAAGAGATCGGACCCTCCATAATAAGGGCCATTGAGGAGCGCTTTGGGGATCGACTACGCAGCCCTGAAGCGCGGCGAAGAACGGAACACTCTGCCACACGCCGCACCATCCAAATATCATCGCTCCCGAGGGAGCAGCAGGATGGTGGATGGAAGGTGGTAGAGTTAAGGAAGAACAAGAAAAAGAGAACGACAGCCGCTGGTGAGGCGGCGAAGAAAGGGGCGACTGCGGCTCCACTGGCGAGAGCCCAGCAGCCGCAAACAAAGACGACAGGTGCGCCGAAATCGAGTGCCGCCAAACCAAACAAAGGACCGACACAGACATCGAAGACAGCCACGTTCCCTCGCACACCGCAAACATCTGCGGTGACTCTACCGCTGAGCGAGTATTAATTCTTGGTATTAATTCTACTTTCTCCATTATTGTGTGGTTTTCCTTACATTTTACTTCGTTTATCTTTCCTGTGTATGGACAGTTTGTCGTTAAGTGGTTTTCTGCACATTTGACACATGCTGGGTTTCTGTTGCAATAACTTTTTGTGTGTCCGTATTGTTGACACCGTATGTATTGTGGTATGTCCTTCTTATAACGAGGTGGCTCAATTATTACTATTGTGTTTAGGATTTTGTTAATGTCAAAGATGTCTTTGTTATTAGTTTTGAGTTCAAGTTTTATTAGAAACAGTGTCAATGGCTGTTTCGTATCATATCTGGTTATATTATTTATTGTTCTTGCTTGGTGTCCGATTTTCGGTAATGCCTCACATATATTTTTTGTGTTTGTTCTTGGGTGTAATTCTCTAATTACTATTTTGTAGCTTTTTTCTATTTTGAGCTAGTATGTATGATACCTTTAAGGCTTGCGTCACTTTTCTGAAGATTTCTGGAGTTTTTGTTTGTACTTTTACTTGTTTTAATTTTAATTGCTTTATACTGTAGTTGTCTTTCCTAACAGTGTTGTTCAATAATTCGATTAGGGGATCTATTATTTGAGCATCTATGTAGATAGGTGGTGGTTTAACGATATGAGTTGTGACCTTTTCTTTTGGGTCCGTATCTATTTCTTCTACTAGTGAACCGAATGAATTTTGGAGTGGGATGTCTTGTAGACATTGTTACTTTTTTGTATCGGCTAATTTTCATGGAGCTTGTACTTGGTATTATTTTATGCTTTTGTGCGCTGTTTCCCATCTTCCAGTGTTCATCTTGATATGATAGTTCGTCATCGTAGCTGTTTTCTTTCTGGTTTTGCATCCTTTCCATTTCTTTTGTAGTTTTATTTATGTAATATATTTCACCTTTGTTTGTTACTTTGATTGGTATTTGCTTAGTTGCAGTTTGTAACTTTATCATTTGCTAGTGTTTGTTGTCTTTTCATTCACATAAATTCATTATTTATCGCACTTTCACTGAAGCATAGTTTCTCACATCTGCCTAGTTCGGCTGCTCAGGCAGAATTAATGCGATTAAAGCAAAAGTGTCCTAGTGGTGTTGAAAATGCAGTATATTTTTTATTTATTGTTGAAGTGATCGACACTTCTAGGAAAACTCTACATTTGGTCTTCGGCTTTCTCAAGCGCTGAGGTCATCAATAGCGCATAGAATGCGTCGACGACAGATCATAAGCGGCACACGTGCGACGTTTGCTTCAGCGTTCTTTTAGTCTCAGGGTAACAGTGCTAGCGTGCGGATCTGGACCAGCTTACATATATTCCACACTTTGTACTTTGCTTTCACAATAAATATATCACTTACAATACCTTACAATTTACCCACGCGTTTCTTTAGTTCCACAAACATTGCATAACCATAACAGGTTATGGGCCCAGGGCTGTAAATTGTAAGGTAGCAACGCGAAGTGAATAAAGTGTTAAAGTGTTGTGCTTAGTAAAGTAAGCGATAGTGCTAAAATCGAATCAGCAAGTGCGAAGATCGAGATGTTACGTGGCGAAGAAAACTGGGTCCAGTGGCGTTTTATTATGCGTACACTTTTGGAGGAAGATGACGACCTGATCAACATGTATGAAGGGAATCTGTGTCATCCAGGTAACAGTGCAGAAAAGGGAATCGCCCGTGAAAGATTTTCGAAGGCAGATCGGTTAGCGAGGAAATTAATTGTGACCTCGGTAGGAAGGAAACCGTTGGATCTTCTTTTATGCTGCACAACAGCACATGAAATGTGGAAGAAATTAAACGTAGTATATGATATGAAGTCAAATGAAAATTTAAATATGGTCCAGAAGTAGTTCTTCAATTTTAAATGAGAAGAATCTGAAAATGTGTCCCACAACTTGTCGAAGTTGGAACTTATAGCGGCGAAGATGAAAGCCCTTGGAGGTGAAGTTGCCGAGAAAACGCTGATAACACGCATTTTATCGGCGTTACCAAGCAAATTTGACCATTTTCACAGTGCGTGAGATTCAGTGGAAGAAGAAAAGAAAATCCTAGGCAAGCTTAGTACCAGACTGATGGAAGAAGAAACCAGATGGAAGAAAGACGACCAGGAAACATAGGTGGCGCTGGTAACAAAAAGTAATAATTGTAAAAGGGAACAGCAGAAGCGATCAAATAAAACTGAATATGAGAAACAAGGATCAAACTGTTTCAACTGTGGAAAAGTCGGACATCTAAAAAGAGATTGTTTTAGATGCTTTGTATGTAAAAGAAAAGGCCACATCAGCAAGAATTGCTTTCAAAATAATAATAAAGGAAACAACGGTAGAGACAACCAGGAACCCAGAAATCGAAATCGAGATCATAGCGGAATTGGTCTATTAGGAAGCACCTCAACGATGCATGTGTCGCGTAATTTTTAAAGCGAATACAGAAGGTTCGGTATAAAATCGAGTTTATTTGTCACAGTTAGGTCTTTTTTTACAATAGATCGCAAGAAGAACTGTTCGGACCTATCTCGTACCATCCAGGAAGAAAGCTCGGTGTGGGTGTGCCCTTTTGAACTCAGAACGCAGATTCGTCGTCCACACTTTTCGGTAGAAAAGTGAGGGTAATGATCCGCGATGTCCATTGGTTAATAAATGAGGTTGTAAAGACAAAGAAAACCAGATATGGGCATCCTTGTTCGTGGGAAAAGTCTGTTATCTCACCAGACACCCGCTTTCTCCGTAATAGTTAAGAGCGTGCAACAAACATGAGGACCATCTGTAAACCGAAAATGTTTATGTAAAGAGAAATGAAACTGAACAGATTCGATTTACGGTATCTCCTCAGGCCTGTTGCGGGTTAGTGTAACAATGGATAGATCTTAGCGCCCAGACTATGAGGAATCTCGCAAGGACCATCGCATCTGGCGTAGCACAGACGAAACAGAAATTTGATCCGTGACACGTGCGGCAAACCATGATGTTTGAATAATCGACTCAAGAGCTACGGATCACATGATAGGACGACAAGAATGGTTCAGCGTCCTCGAAAAATTCGACAACACGGTGAAGATAGAGATCGGCGATGGTACGTTCATGGATGCATGCGGCAAAGGAAAAATCAAAGTAGAGACTTTTGTGAACGGCAAATGAGTAGCATATACAATGAACGATGTATTATACGTACCAGATATGAAAAGAAATTTGTTTTCAATAAAATCTGTCGCAAGGAGGGGTATAGATTTCTTTATTTCAAAGGAAGGGCAAAATTGTATATTTTTACAAAACCGGAAAGTAATAGCAAGAGGTTCAGTTATCGGAAATTTATATAAGGTCGATATGCGAGTTTTCATACCGTCAGTTTGCAATCTTAGCGATAGAGCGGAGTCAAACACGGACACGTTGCAATTATGGCACGAACGACTATGTCATCAAAACATCAGACACGTTAAGGAATTTTTAAGGAATTCAAATATAAAAGTGGTAGAGGATAGTAGCTTTTTCTGTGAAGGTTGCGCATACGGGAAACATCATACATCGAGTTTTCACGAGAAAATCAAGCGTGCGACTAAACCTCGCGTAATTATTTATACGGATGTATGTGGACCTATGGAAGTCGAGTCATTAGGAAAGAAATTGTATTTTCTTATATTTAAAGACGATTTTTCGAAATTCACGAAGATTTACTTCTTACGACGTAAGTCAGAAGTAATCGGAAAGCTAAAAATTTTTTGTTTAGAAGTCGAAAACCAATTCAATAATGAGATCAAAGAAATTCATAGTGATGGAGGGAAAGAATTCAAAAATAAAGAGGTTAAAGAATTTTTAAGAAACCAGAGAATTAGGCACACGGTTAACGTCCCATACACTCCTGAACAGAATAGCGTCGCAGAAAGAGGAAATAGAACAATAGTAGAGGCAGGCCGGACAATGCTACATTCGAAACCAAATCTACCGCTGTTTTTATGGGCCGAAGCCATGAAACACAGCAGTGCATGTCATAAATAAGACAGGGCCAACAGGACAAGACAATAAGACACCATATGAATTGTGGTATGGGAAATCGCCAGATGTAGAAAAATTTAGAGTTTTCGACACTGAGTGCTTTGTACACATACCTGAGGAAGAGAGAAGTAAACTTGACAAAAAGGCTAACAAAGGATATTTGGTAGGCTATCTAGATGACGGACGAGAGGGTATCGAGTATACGTGCCGACCGTAAGAAATGTAATATTAAGCCGTGACGTAATATGTATGCCTGAACTAGAAACTGCAAAATTTGTTAATATAAGTTTACCGAAAATTGTCGAGCGCGAAGATGTGTGTACGCAGAGCGATAGAGCATGTACGTATGAAAACGCAGAGAGTGAACATGAAAAACAACCTCATGTAACCAACGAGAATGTGAGACAATTGAAAGATAGAGATAAGATCAAACGAACCGATTTTTATGGTAGTCCAGCAATGTACGAAGCGGAAAAATTACCGGTAGATTTTAACGAAGCGACGAGATCCGAAAAGAAAGAATTATGGAAAGCGGCTATGCATGATGAAATGACATCGCACCAGGAAAATAAGACATGGATTCTTGTAGAAAAACCAAAAGATCAAAAGATACTTAGCAATAGGTGGGTTTTAACGGTTTTTTAATTATCTATTTGTTTAAATTTTTACAATTTGTCCAGAAGGACATTTGGTAAAATATTATAGCTTAAAGAATAAAAATATAGTATGTGGATTACCCCCAGCGGGGTTCCATCTTCCAGGTTGTTTATTGTATTTCTATTGCGAGATCTGCGGGATGCTTCTTCTTCAGTCTTCTTTCTATTATGGTTTTATTTGTTTCAGCAACCAGCTGGTTTGGGTGTACTGCAAGGCTTTCTTTATACTTTTTTGCGTATCTAACGATTTCCTCTTTGACTGTTGGAATTTTTAGATCTTTTCGTAGGTCTTCATTTCTGACGTACCATGGAGCGTTAACTATTGTCCTTACAATTTTTGCTTGCTCTATTTCTATTTTGCTTATGTGACTCATCGCTGCCGTCCCCCATAGTGGGACTCCGTATGTCCAGATTGGTTTGATTATTGTTTTGTATATATTTAGTTTATTCATTATGCTTAATTTAGATTTTCTATTGATTAACCAGTGCATCTGCTTCCTTTTTGCTCTTATTCTGTTTATTATTGCTTTTATATGTTGCTTCCATGTAAGGTGTGCGTCTAGATGTATTCCCAGATACTTGACTTCCTTTGTTTGTGCTATGTGGGCGCCGTTCAGTTGGATATCTGGCGTTTTTCCTTTTCTAAGTGTAAATGTTATGTGGTTGCACTTGCTGGTGTTCGCTTTTATTTGTTTGTTTTGCAACCATTTTACTATTTTTGTAATGTGCTCTTGTAGTAGTGCGGCGACCGTTTCTGGATTTGCATGCCTCACTAGTATTGCCGTATCGTCCGCAAACGTCAGTGTTTTGCTGTTGACAGTTGTTGGTATGTCTGCCGTGTATAGTGTGTATAACATTGGTCCTAAGACGCTTCCTTGCGGTACTCCTGCCTTGATATATCTTTAATTTCAGAGTATGCATCATTTATTTTTACTACAAAGGTTCTGTTGTTTAAGTAAGATTTGAGTAGTTTGTAGATTTGTTCTGGAAATTGCTTTTTGATTGTTTGAAGAAGTTTTTTATGGTTAACTTTGTCGAATGCTTTTTCGATATCCATAAAGAGTGCTGTGCAGTATTGTTTTGTTTCTAGCGACTGTAAGATTTCATTGACGAGTCTCTGCATTTGTTCTATTGTGGAGTGTTTATTCCTGAATTCAAATTGATGATTCGGTATTAGTTTTGTTGGTTTTAAGCGGTTATATATTATTTTCTCTAATAATTTGGAAAACGCAGGTAGTAATGATATCGGCCTGTAGGGTGCAGTTAAATGTGGGTTTTTGTTTGGTTTGGGCAACATTACTATCTGTGCTATTTTCCATAGTGTAGGAAAGTACTGTATTCTTAGAATTACGTTAAATATTATCGTTGTTAGTCTTATTGCCTTTGGGGGAAGGTTTTTTAAGATTTTCCCATTGATCAAGTCAAATCCTGGTGCTTTACTTGTCTTTGTTGCCTCAATTAAGTTTGTAACTTCTTGCGCTGTTGTGCCGAGTATGGTGCAGCGTTTATCAGTTGTGTTGCTGGCATTTTCCACTTCTTCGTTTGTTTGCCATCCAGGGATGCTGTTATTAATTTCATACGGCGAAAATATATTTTGTAGGTGCTTTGAGAATTCTTCTGCCTGCTCTTCGTTGGTTCTGGCCCATGTGTTATCCATTTTTCTGATTGCTGGGATTGTTTTTATCGTTTTCTTAATTTTGTTAGTGACTTTCCATAGGGAGTAGTTGGTATTCTCATGCGCGGATAGTGATTCGGTGAATTTTAAGAATTCGTTATTATGATGTTCCCTTATTTTATTCTTTAGTTCCTTTGCAAGTTTATTTAGGTTTTTCTTGTTTTCTCGTGTTCTCTGTTTTTGCCATTTTGCTTTCGCTTTTCTTTTTTCCCTGATTTTGTCTAGGATGTCCTGCGGAATAATTTTTGATTGCCTGCTATTTGTTTCATAGGTAGTGGTTGCCCACGCTGCTTCCTGTATTATTTCTGTCGAAGTTGCTACTGCCTGCTCCATGTGTCCAGGTGTTTTCAACAGGATATTGCAGTTGATTTTGTTTTCGATTAGCTCTTTGAAAGTTTGCCAATTGGTGGTTTTATTGCAAAGCGACTCTGACTTGTTATAAAATAGTGGTTTGCTTGTATATTCTATTATAATTGGTGTATGGTCGGAGTTAAGCTCGAGGCTGGTTGTTATTTTTAATTTGCTTACATTTAGTCCTTTTGTTACTGCAAAATCCAACAGGTCAGGTATTTTATTGAAGTCTGTCGGCCAGTACGTTGGTTTTCCTGTAGATAGTACATTGAGGTTGCTGCTTCTAATGCATTTTTCTAATGTTCTACCTCTCGGCGTGTTAACTCTCGAACCCCATAATGTGTGCTTTGCATTAAAGTCTCCTGCCGCTATATATTTGTCGCCTAAGGATTGGAAGTACTCTTCCCATTTTTCTAGTGTCATTTTGTGTCTCGGAGGTACATATACTGCTGACATTTGGAAGTAATTGTCATTGGTTTGTATTGTGACAGTGGTTGCTTGTAAGTGTTCTTGATTTGTTTGACTATGTAGGTGATACTTGATGTCATTTTTTATTATTACTGCAGTTTCTCTATGTGCTTTACCTAAGGAATGTTTGGTGTCGTAGATGGTGTAGTACGGTATTTTCATGTAACTTTTTAGAGTGAAATGTATTTCTGAGACAAGTAGTATATCAATATTATTTTTATACAAAAATATTTTAGTTTCGTGGACTCGCTGTTGCAAGCCATTGGAGTTCCAGACTGCTATTTTCAATATGTCCATCTCTATTTTTTTCTTAGCAAGTTTGTGAGTAGTTGTAACACGATTGCTGTTTGTTGTACTTGTTGTCTTATTATTGTGTTTACCATTTTTCCTAACATTTCCATACCTTTGATGGATTGTTTGAGCATTTCTTTGATTTCCGTAACGTCTTCGATGTTATTGTTTTGATTCTGATTGTTTGCAAGCGTTGCTTTGCTATTGTTTTTAGTTACTTGTGCGTAGCTTCGGTTACCTTGGGGATCTATGTTTCTGTTTATAGCGTTTAGTTCGTATCGTGCTTTCAATGTTGTTTCATTATCCGTTATACTTTGTTGTGGTTGGTAGTTATTGTATGATCTATTGCGAAGTGGAGGAATCCTTTGCAGCTGACTGGATGGTTTCCGTTACAATTATAGCATTTAACTTCTTCTATTTTTCCTGTGTATGGGCAGTGTATTGTTAGGTGATTTTTTGCACATTTAACACATGCCCGGCTTCTGTTGCAATAATTTTTTGTGTGTCCGTATTGTTGACACCGCATGCATCGTGGTATATCTTTTTTGTAGCGTGGTGGTTCCACTGTTACAATTGTATTTAGTATTTTTTTGATTTCATAAATTTCCTTGTTATTGGTTCTGGGTTCAAGTTCTATTAAGAATAATGGCAATGGTTGCTTCGTATCGTATCTTGTCATATTGTTTATTGCTCTTGTTTCATGGCAAATTTTTCCTAATTCTTCGCTTAATTTTTTTGTGTTAGTTTTTGGATGTAAACCTCTTATAACTATTTTATAGCTCCTTTCTGTTTTGAGTTGGTACGTGTGGTATATAGCATTTTTTTCCTTTAGTTCATTTATCACTTTCCTGTAAACTTCTGGTGTGTTTGTTTGAATTTTTACTTGTTCTAATTTTGTTTGTTTTATTGTATAGTTATCCTTCCCGACTATATTGTTTAGTAGATCAATAAGCGGGTCTATTATTTGGGCCTCAACAAATATTGGTGGTGGTTTTGATATGTAAGGTGATTTATTTGTGGTTTCGCTTGTCGGGTCATTGTCTATTTCTTCCGTTAGTGAGCTGAAGGAGTTTCTTAAAGGTAATTCTTGCAGCCATCGTTGCTTTTCTGTACCTGGATTTCCAGGCATTAATTTAAAGGCAGCATTCGTGCCTGGAATTATTTTACGTTTTTTGCTAGTCTTTGCTAGCTTCCAGTTTTCGTCCTGGTAACTTATTTCGTTGTCGTGTCTGCACTCCTCCTGTCTCCACTGCTCTTCCATTTCTTCTGTTTCCATATCATTTTGGTTGTTATTATTTTGCTGTTGTTGCTGTAAGGTTGGTAAATCTGACGACCCTTTTATAAAATATTTTTCTCCTTTGGTTGCAATCTTGATTGTTGATATCTGCTGCTGCATTGTTTGTCACTATCACTATTCGTAGCACTTCTCTGAATCACTTGAATGGAGCACACGTTTGCTTACACACATCTGTTCGCCTCGGTTGCCCGAGCGACACTCAAATAATACCAAAATGTTCCAATTGTTCAGCCGATGGTAGTCGTAATGAATTAGACAAGCCAGTGCAACTATTTTGCAAGTTATTAATTATTAATTATTATTAATTAAGTATTTTGTTAGTTTCGACCTTTTTCATATGTTCTCACCTCCACTGTTCCTCTTCTGCACTTTTTTTTTCTTTATCTTCTTTTTCTTTCTCTTTCTATTTCGTGGGTAAAAGATTTTTTAATCCGATATATCGATAATGTTATGTATCCATTAGTTAAGAAGACTGTTACAAAATTATAGTCATAAAATTTGGAAAAATTCTTTTGGATTTACATCGATTAAAATCTGCATAACTGAAACTTGTTTTGCTGTTACTTCAACTAGAGTTCTGTATATCGTGCTTTTTCTAATTTTTAACAGAAAAAGTTTTGTTTCCCCCAAAATTGCATTTTCCTTAAAAAGAAATTGTCTCGATTCCTAATTGGCGTAGAACAAAAATTTAGGAGGCTGCTACTAACACAGCAGATAGTGAATTCATTCTAATCACGGGAGGAACTAAGACCTTATTTTCCCAGACAGTGTGCCGAATTCAAGAAGTTCCGAGATCATACGTGTTTATACTTCATACGAACGTTAGTTTTATTCGTAATAATTAACAATAGCCGAGAGCAGCCAGTTTTCCGTTATTCTCAGCATTCCAGAGGCGATAACTGTGCGAAACGCATCGTATCGTATCATATCGTATGTTATTTAACTCTACAATTTTCTTATCTATATAGCACCAATATAATAGTGTCGTGTTTTGTGCCATTTTTGTGCCACCAGGAAAATCTCACCAATGTGTTAATGAAATTTTTATTAACAAAAGATTTCAAATGAAAAAATTTCATCACTGCGTTAGTGTTTTACTTCACGAAACAACGGTGAAATGTGCGGCTTCATTGTATGACTCTTTTAAGCTCCAGATAAGATCATATTGAACATTTAACATAAAACATAAAAAGTAACATAAAAAGATTACGATTTTTAGAACATTCGCGGTGCGTGTATGATTTTGTTCTGTGCAGTTGAGGACCAGTGTGTGTATGAAATCTGCATAAACATTGCTAATATGAGCTTCTGCTTATTAATTATTTATAGAGATAGATGATTAGAGGAAACATTATACTTTTTACCCGAAAATTATATATATAGCGCTTTTTAAGCAGGTTTAACGTTTAATAGGATTTGTTTACGTAGGATTGTTTACGTGGTCAAGTGTCAAAGTCTTGCTCTATACGACTTGTACGAGGTAAGGTGCCATACATACATGTGCCTTCATTTCGTTCATGCAACAAGATACTCCCGTAAGCAGATATCTAGGCCGATTTTTTAACACAGTATTATTAAGTGCACTGTGTAATATGTAGAAGTCAAAAATATTTAAATATATTATATATTAAATATTTAACGTATTTAAATAAAATACTTACAGAAAACATTAATATATCTGACTCAAATTATTTATTTACTACTTTCTTTAACTACTAAAAATTTATATTAATTACATTTGTATATTCTGCAGATCCAAGAATAGTCAGAATTGGAAAGCTTTATTGTACGTTAATTAACCTAATGCAATCCAAATAAAATACAATAATATGTGTTTCCATTGTGATATTCTTAGACCTGCATAATGCCTAATATAAATTGTAGTTAATTAAGTGACTAACAGTCAAACAATTTCAATCAAATGTACTAATATTTTGTGTAAATATTTTATTTTTATATAAAATATATTTTTAACTATTTAAAGATTTCATGGTGCACTTTATCAAGTATTATAGTTTTATTATCTTTATTTGTTTCGATATAGAAGAACGAATGTAGAGTTATCAAGAAAAGTACTACAAATCAATTTAACTTCAAATTAACTTCGGGAAGAGATCAAATTTTATGTACTGTATTATATCTTAATCTGCAATCACGTTTGAAAATTTTGTGATAAATTGTAGGACTTTGTGCAGGATATGGAAAATGTAGGACACAGACAACATTTGATATAAAAAAGATTAGACTATTTCTACGATAACAGATTCGCAGAGTCTGAGACGCGGTTCTACGACTGAGATTTAAATGATTTATCTATAGTTAATTTTATTAGAGCTAATATTTTACGAAATTAGACACAAAAGAGGAAGAAGAAACAAAAGCACGCTTTGTTACCAAAGTCTGCGAGCAAAATATAGGATGAGATTTAAACGAATATTATAATGAATTTTATCATCTACAAACTTGAGCTTCAGGATACTCTTGTAATTTTGCCATCACAAAAAGATCGACGTTGTTCATAGTATATAAGAAGGCGGGAAATAACGCTTCGCGGACGGAATAGACTGTATGCCGAAAATCGCTAAAAGTCAGTATAGTGAGATCAGGCTAGAGTATTTGGAGATATCACCGCTAGGTGGCTTTTTCAATATGCTGTTTCTCGCTGGTAAGTTTAGGAGATTGAGATGTTATATTCGTAGACAAAGTTCAATGTGTTATCGCTTCTCGGCCTTATGGCTAAGATCAAAGTGTAGTATCTGTTCTTATCAGCTTAATATCTGATACACTTCCCATTGGGAAGTCAGAATATTAAACTGATTTTTGGAATCAGACGGAGGATAGGAGCTTGCTCCACCTCTGTCATGAGTCAACCTAGCCTTGCAGTGCCGCTAGGATTGGCTCGATAAAATACATGTTATAAACATATTATACACGATTTGTTAAATTTATTATCAATATTATTTTGAAATTGGTGATAAATAAATACTATATCACTGTGACTTTATTTGGACATGAATATTGTTTGATTTAAATTGTAGTTAATTAACACTTAGCCAACGGAACGATGATTTCACCCATCTGTGAAGAACATCGCTGCGTGATCGAACGGAGGACTCCCTTTTTGACTTTAGCAACGTGTTTTCTTTTTTTTTTTTTGTTGTTGTTTATTAGTTATGTATATTATCAGCTATTGTTTACTTAGAATTGTTCCAAATTAATTGCGACACTTTTCTGATTTTATAAAGTACAGTATGTAATAAAATACACCAATTCAAAATTTAAAATTTATTAAAAAGTTACACTATCAATTATGACTAAATAAAGTTATAATCGAACGATACCACACTGTAAAAAAATATTTAAAATGCATTATGAATTTTTAATTTCGCGTTCAAATCGTGTTATTTATCTTTAGTCATCTTTAATGTTTTTGATTTTACCTATATTCTTTATACTTCTAATTTGATGTTTTGTATAAACAATATGTGAAATCGTTAAACAAAATCATTACCGCAAAGTATAATTGACCACTTAAATAATTTTTAGACTTCTTTGTTTTGCAAATAGTGAATATTAGTCCTTGTTACTTGGAAAAATGCACGATGGACAGCGTATAGGTTGGTTTGTCCAGTGCGGTGAGAAGCGTATAGCTCGCTCTTGGCTAAGTGTTAAGTAAGTAATAAACAAACAATTTCAATCAAATGTGTAATATTTTGTGCAAATATTTTATTTTTATGCAGAATATATTTTTAACTTTTTACATATTGCATGATGCACTTTATGACGCTGTGTTAAAGAATCGGCCAAAATGTCTCTCTGCGCTAACAAGTCTTGTTACACAGCCTAACTAGGTCAGTTCGAGCAGCCAGTAGCAATGGGCATTCGAATCTCAGTTTCGAAACAAGTTTTAGTTTTTAAACGATGGATTTTAAGACTGTCAAAATTCAAATCACTTCTAATAGAATTCGATATTTTGAAAAAGCTTGAAAGTAAGTCCTGCTGTATCCTCAAAATGGCAATCGGCAAATTTTTTGCGTTTTTTCTTTATCTCTTATACGCTAAATTATCAGTTAAAATATCAGTTGAATTAATAGTTTTTCACCACAAAGAGGTTAATACTTTTTTTTACAGATAATGCTTAGCTGAATCCAATAATATATTTAAAAATATATAATAAAAAAATATATTTAAAGAAATATCGGTGACCTCCATATGTCCTCTATGCCTTCACCTATGGAAAAACTGGTCAAGTCAGATTATATTCACTTCAAATCCATTCAACTTGTTCCTGAAGAATTTTTTGATGTTATCAAAAAGAAGTGAGATATTTCAGGTGATAATGTTAGGTGGTACACCCTATGTAATTAAAAAAATGAATATCGTCCCCTTTATGCCAGGAGCGAAAATATGAAAATTTGATTTTTTGTTTAAAATTTGAATTCTTTTTTGTTTGGCTTAAAGTATGTATTGAATGCCCCTTTTTGATCATAATTTTATGTCAAAATAACATAGAATATCTATGTTACATAAGAACGACGTTATACTCTTAGTTTGATTTACGAATGTGCAATGCTTTGCTGTTCGGTTTTACCGGAACCACAAATGTGACGCAATACAAATGAATTTTGAATGTGACTCAATTCATGCCAGAATTAAGAGAAAATCAAGAAATATTCTAGTATATGATACAAAAGGATGGGCTCAAACTACTAAGACCTCTAAAAACTTTCCATGGTCAGGTTTAATGTTAATTTTTAAATACCTAAGATCTCAATGTAAAATGTTTGCTGGTTTTGCTATGAGAAAAATGAATCTTTTAAGGAGTACAATGTAAGAGGTTTTAGTCAACAACATATAATCATTTTAAACACATATCACTTTAAAAGTTGAAGATTTACATAAAATTTATGAAACTCAAACTATTCCAAAGAAACATTATACATATTATAAACGATTGAAAAGCAATGAACATATACACAACAGACTTTCAGAATCCAATGTTGATAAATATTCTGATAATTATAATAATTAATTTTTTAACTTTTAATTTCTCAAATTTTCCATTAAAAATGTTGATTCGAATAATCTATTTCTTCAACTATAACTTCAACTTCCCCTAATATGCATATAAATATAAAAAATAATCATTTTCCATAATTTATATACCAAAGTGACATTTCCTTCTATTATTATTATGCTGGAAATTATAAATGTAATTCATAATTCAAAATAAGGATAGAAAAATGAAAATTTATTTCACAGTTATACTTAAATGTAGCATAAAAAGTAATATCTGAAAGAAAATTTCAGAAACATTGATTTCCAGAATTATTTCATTACTTTTCACATACAGTTGTCAATTTCCACAGTTCGCTGAATCCCAGATATAGAATGTAATAAAAGAAAAACCAGACAATACAATAAAATGTTGTAAGAAACTAGAAATTGTGACAGCGAATTAAATAAAAAACCAGAAAAAGATAAAACAGATAATAGGAAACTATAATAGAACAAAGAAAGTTCAAGAAAATAGACAATTATAACTAAAATGGCAGAGGAAAGAAACACAAGAGGAAAATTACAAAAACATATCGCAAACAGCAAAACGGCAACAAAAGACAAAGAATAGATAACAACAAGTATAAATAAAAAAAAATATAGTTGTCAACACAGGGAATAAAGGTATGAAATTTGAAATCCTGAAAAAAATAGATATGTTTAGAGAAATGAGAAATATTAAAGACAAATTAAAGAAGATAAGAAACGCAAATAATATATTTAGTTACACCTAATGCAAAACGTTAAACTAGAGAAAAATAATAGGAGATAAGGAAACAAAATGGATATAAAAAAGAAGAAAACATGAAAGTACAAAATAAGATAGATGAACTCAAAGGGATGAAGATAAATTAAAAGTGATAAATGAAGTGGAATATATTAAAGAAATAAAAACAGAACACCATTAAAAGCTATAAGAGTTATACTTGCAGACCAGAAGAATAAGATGAAAGTATAAGTAAATGAAAAGATATGGAACATTTAAGGATATTAGATATAGCGTTGCAAAGAAAGGACAAGATCATTCATGATCTATCACAAACGCTATCATACTTTGATAAAAAATATTTTTTATCTTTCTTAAAATACTTTTTAAGAAGGAAAAATGATTTGAAATAAGAAAAAAGAAACTTTTAATCATTTTCCTTGCCTTAAATTGCAGTTTAAAAATAAAGATGAAAATTTGGGGAAATTAGGATTACATCAACATTTTAGCAACAGGTTTGGAACCTAGTATCATCAATCCCTTTGCGACATAAATTCCTGAAGATGGATTTCCAATATCTTCTATGGCAGTTTCTAAAATGGCTAATGTTGAAATGGGCCTAATAGACATGTAAGAAGATCAAATTCTACAATTACTTCACAAATCAAGTGCTTTCCCTTTGGAATTTCGTAAACTTCTACCAGAATAAAAATATCCAAAATTAAAGCTAGCGGCTTGTTGAATATTTTTTGACATATTTCATAGCTGTGAATCCTTATATTCTAGAATGAAGCTGATAAAAAATAAACAGTGTTCAATGTTGTCAAACCAACATTTAATTAAATTTAATAATTTTTAATAATATTATTTAATAATATTTAAGAATTTAGGAATAATAATTACTTTAAGAATTAGAGAATACTATTTTTAGTTTGAAAACATAAAAAAGAAAACAATGCTCAACATTCCTTTCATATCCTTTTAAATATAATCTTTTTCTGTTTTTGACGTTTCCAAATATATGCACATTTTAAAATGGCTCTCAACACTGTTAAGGTTAACCACTCTTGGCCAGTTTTACTCAACGATTACTACAAGTGTTTATTGCAAAATATAAAACAGACAAGCTTGCAACTTTTGAATTTTAAAGTTTTACAGCAAAGAATAGTACCTTCAAGCTAAAAGACACAACATTGCTTTGCAAAAAAATAATTATGATCAAAACAACTGAGGACGTAGCAGCCAAAGGGCTTAGGTAACAGTAACAAGAGCAAAGGAGAAGATATACATACTATTTATGGGCTCAATACAACACTCAATATTTTATAACTTTCAAATAAATACTTTATTAATAAGGAACATAAATAAATAGTAGGGGATGTATATTATGCAGATGACTTAGTGATATAAGGAAATATAAAACATTTATAAGATACAATTAGTGGAGTTATAAAAATACTGTATAAGAACCCACATTGAAGTGAATACCACTAATAGTCGAATGGAGATATATCTTGGATGTATCATTTATAAAAACAGGCACATTCCAAATATTGAAGTAGTAACAAAGTTATTATTATATGCCACACAAAAATAACAATGGACAGTTTACAAACTGATTATGTAGACAAAATGTGATTTGAATACAGCAATAAAATTTTTTAAAGTGATAAGCATTGACAACTCTGTTATATAGTAGAAGAGTATGGGAATTGCAACATTCAGCAGAAATAGAAAAAATATACACACAGGTTTCCTAAAAAGGATATCATACAGATATCATATGTTCTAAATATTATTAATATTATTACCCGATACTACAGGATATGTGATTAGGACAGATGCAGAAAGAATAGACTTGGAACATGAGATAATAAAAAAAGGCACAAACTATAGGCTAAAACTAGCAAACAGGAAGAACACAGGAAAACATTGGACTTAAAAAAGTACACATGGAGGACAAACTGAAATACAACTATAAAAACTCAATGACATAGAAATAACAACAAACTTAAATGCGACAATAACAGGAGAGATAACAAAGAAACTTGTAAAAAAGAATAGAGAGAATAGAATAATCTACAGGACTGTCAGTGATGAAGTATATAAATATACTAAAGACTCAGCAAAAAAGTGAGT
>JARWAU010000266.1:0-21465 GCA_029958995.1 Bombus sonorus
GGCTGTGTACGATGCTCTTCAGATTCCGCATGACCAAGCGGGGGCTCTGCACTTGTTGCTCCCCCTCATATTTCGGTTCCCCGAAATCAGGCATCTGCTCTTGCGAACGCTCATTTTCATTCATACGACACAAGCCCTTCCACTATCGAAACGTGGCGCATTCATCCGAAATATGACTGCAGCGCCCGTCATCCAAATCCATCATTGACGACACTGCGCCGAAAATAATTAATCCAAGTCTAGCGTAATGCGCCCTCAACGAGTCTGGTAATCAGCTCGCTATAGCTCACACCGGTGGCATCCCAAGCTTTGGGATACATCGAAATCGGCGTGAAGCCGGGCATGGTGTTGATTTCGTTGACCATCATCTCGCCATTCGGGGTGACGAATGCGTCCACGCGGGAAAGCCCCGCTCCATCGACGGCCTTGAATGCACGGACAGCCACTTCCTGCAACCGTTTAAGCGTATCGCCGGAAGGGTTTGCCGGCACCTCGACATGGGAAGCCTCGGAATCGGTGTACTTGCTATCGAAATCGTAGAACTGGTCGCCGCCCGTGGCACGATGGTCGAGCACAATCTCACCAGGCAGGGCCGAAACCGGTTCCCTATCGACCGCCGGTGAAAATACAGCGCACTCGATCTCGCGACCTTCGATGCCCTGTTCCACAAGCACTTTCCAATCGTGCTTGGACGCTTCAAAAAGCGCCGCGGCCAGCTCATCCACATCACCGTCATGTTCGAGCTTACTCACACCGAAACTTGAACACCGCTCGCGAGGGCTTGACCGAACAACGGATAACGTAATTGGGCAGCTCTGAGATCGTTCATGACTTCCTGCGCGCCCTGCACGAACGCTCGAAGGTACAGCTTCCGTCTGGTTGTCAAGCGGTGAGAAACCAACCGTTCCCGACTCGGCAAAGTCGCGTGTATCTACAGTGACTCCAGGCGCAACGGGAATGCCGGCCTGCAGGAGCAAAGCCTTGGTGAACGCCTTGTCCATGCAGGCGGCTGACGCGAATACGCCGCACCCCACATAGGGCACACCATCATCTCCAACAGACCCTGCACCGAACCGTCTTCGCCGTAAGGTCCGTGCAACACTGGGAACACCACGTCCACAAAGCCCAAAGGGGTGAGCGTGTCGTCCTTTTCCCTCACATAGAAGCCGTTGTTGCCGCGCGACATATCCAGCACGACCGGCTTGGACATATTGTCTACATCTGGCCTTTCGACAATCGGCATCGTGCCGTTTGTCAGGTCGAAATCACGCGGATCGGTGCCACTTATCACCCATTCACCCGCTTTGGTGATTCCAACAGGAATCGGCTCGAAACGCTCGGCATCCATCGCGCTGAGTACCCCGGCGGCAGAAATGCAGGAAATTGAATGCTCATCCGCCTTGCCACCATACAGAACCACCACGCGCCGCTTACGCATATTCCCTCACTTTGCCTTGGAAATCACTTCTGAAACCATAGAGTACACGCGCAATGGCAGCACAGCGACGGCCCAACCACTCATTCACAAAGCCGATGCACACCGATGGCAATTAGTGTCATCGTTTACCGGCAAATCGGTTCCTTGATTGCATGTGAATATTATGCATGACTTAGCAGCCAGCAGGTAGACACTCACTTTGAATGTGATGTTTGGCACAAAATAGTATTTGGAACACCTGCGACCAAACATCCCCTACAAATTGCGGTTCCACCTGTTCATTGACCATGCCATTGCAGAGCTAAATTTTATATGGCATAGTGTAAAATAACTTTATAAGAGTAGATGAGAACGTGTATTGCCCTGCGAGGCTTGCGCCGCTCTTAGGATGAGAGAAAAAGGAATTAATATGGGTAGACGATTTGCCAAGGTGGCGATGTGCCTGGCCACGGCGCTTGTCATACCTCTCTGCATGCAATATGTAGTGCCATTCGCTAGTGAGTTGCCAGAGCACGCCGGTGACGACCAAATCTTCTGATACTGAAAAAGGTCCAACACCGTTCGCAATGCCCGATCGCCCGGTTATAGATCCACAGCTACCGTGTCCGACCGATCAAGGCACAGACAAGGACTTTAGGGGTGTGAAATGGAAGGTTACTGATGACGGCGGCGGTGTGTGTACCTTGCATCTTTCTGCTGGCAACCTTGAGCGGAGAACTTGCGACCGCCAACATTATCCCGTGGAGCACCGGAGCACTCGGACACAGCATCACGGCTGTTTCCATTGATGGTGACTTGACAATAGCCCCGTCTAGCAATGGTGTTTATTTATTTCCCATTTGTTCTATATGAAGACCTTCACAGCAACGAAAGGGTTCCATTCTTAGGGGTTCGCAGAGCTCGCTGTTTGAATGGGATGTATCTCTGGAGCATATTTACGGGATGGAAACCCTGGGACACGACTGGCATGACCAATATGAGTGGCATGTTTTTAGGTTGCGAACAGCTTCCCTCAGTGGATCTGACTAACTTTGATACGAGTCAAGTTACCTCTATAAGCATGATGTTTACATCCTGTAAGAATATGACCTCGGTGGACCTGTCTCATTTTGATACCCACTTGGTTACGAACATGTACGGTGTTTTCATGGATTCAGGTTTCACGAACTTGGATTTGACACCTTTGAATACGGCCAACGTTGTTAATATGCAGTCGCTGGTAGACGGATGCAAAAACTTAACTTCAGTAAATGTGAGCAAATTCCAAACCTCCAACGTTACTGACATGAGTCGTATGTTCAGAAATTGCCCGAATCTGACGGTCCTTGATTTGTCAAGCTTCGATACCGGTAAGATTGAAGAGTATCCATACGAACCTGACATCCCCGAGTTGACCTCTGGCGTGCAGCGGATGTTGCCGGCAGGGCTGAAAATATTGAAGTTGGGCGATAAAACCAAACTTAATACAACCGCTTTTGACATGATTCCGCCGGATCGTAATTGGATCCGGGCCACGACAATGGCCGATAAATACGATGTGATTGAGAAGGTGGGTAAGACCTCTGATCTTGCGGCAGTTGCAAATGGTCCGAAACATGCGGGTATCTATAGGTCCGATTGGTCAGCAAACAAGATTACACTGACCATCATCTGGGCGAACGGAGAGGCTAATCAGACAGTCAGTCTGGACTCCGGTACGCCGTATACGGTTCCTGGTCTGAGCGGCCATCGAAACCCTGATGGTCAATTGTTCTCAAAGTGGACTTTGGACACCAGCCAGTTCACTGGGCAACTGGTTCCTAATGGAACGGTTACTTTCAGCGACAACATTGCAAATCCAAATGTTAAGCTCACGGCTACTTGGGACGTGTTGGAAAGCCCGACGGTAAAGGTTGTACATACGGTTGCCCCCCAAGGCCAAACACCTACTGTCGATTTGCAATCTACAGCGTCAAAAAACCCAAAGGCCAATGACGAGATACGTGTGTGGTCCACAACTGGATCGCCGCAACAGACAAAGTTGGATCGCACCTACCTATTCAACGAGACTCAGAATCCGTTCAATTTGGCTGGCATAGATGCAGGAACAATTAGTCCTAAACCTGGTGCACAGTATGAGCTCCATACAACAGAAGCACGAGTTGACCCGTATACAGGTAATAAGGTTACAAGCAAGGACAATGTTACAAATGGTACGTTGCCTTATACCACGGTTACTTACTCCGGCAAGGGCAGCACGTCTGGCACACCGCCAGCCCAAGTGGTGGTCTATACAGAAACTGATCTTTCCGGAAAACCGAAAGGTGCCAAGATTACTTTGCCGCTGCTGGCGAGTGAGAGTGCGGGTGGAATGAAGAACAGTAACGGCGTACTTTGGGGCTGGTCTCCTGACCCCAATGCGTCTTCTCCTGACACATCCATGAAGAATCCAAATATCCGGGACTACGACGTGATTGCCTACTCCGACGGACCACAGAAAAATACTGATTCGACTGGGCACACTGACCTTGTCCTCTATCCAGTCTGGAGGACGCCGCTCTTACCAGATTTGAACGGCGCAAACTTCACGACGAATTCTGACGGCACGATTACGATGGACGGAATCAAACCGGATGGGCTCAAGCCAGACTTCAAGGATAAGGATAAGATGGTCTTGGACAACGACGGTTCTGAATGGAAACCGACCAACCTCGAGAATGGACGTTGGAGTGCAACGAGCAGCCAACCTCTTGCTCCTGGAAAACACACAATCACTGCCACAGTCACAGTCTCGGATGAGTGGCGTGAAGGTGGGACTCCTTCCAACCCAGTTAAGGCTGTTTTCAAGACCAGTGTCGACAAAACTGTAGCCGATAACGGGGTCAGTAATATGCCTCTTACTGGTGGTATGCCTCAGAAGCTTGCCATCATGATCGCAGCCGGCTTCGCTGTCGCTTTGATGTTGGTTGCTGCAGTGAGGTTCCTGCGCAATAGGCGACAAGTCCATGCAAGGTAGAGAAACCCCTGATAGATGTATTCCGGCGAATGGTGAGATTCCTGCGTAATAGATACCGAAACAACTATCAGGAGAAAAACAGCACGAGCGAATAGCTGTTAGTTGTCCCATGACAAACAAGATTTTGTCATGGGACAATTTTTATTGACATGGCTAAAGCAGTTACCGATTGCCTTGAATGTCCAAGACAATTAGGGTATACGCGAAATTGCGTGCAAGTTGGCTGATTGCATTGGGGTTTCTTTGGCCGGTTTTGTGTAGGGTTGATTGCCTCCTCGGTATGTCCGCATTGTTCGGACATACCGAGGAGGCAGCGGAGTCCTTCCTTGGCTGTGGTGCGTCAGACCTGTCCGCTTGAAGTTTTCCGAGACCCCGGTCGGTACACAGCCCCCCCCCCCGACACAGTCCCTGCACCGCCATCCGGCACATCCCGCGCTGATCGTCGTGTTGAATCCCCTCGTACCGCAACAGGCGGTGCCTCCCGGCGTTCTCATAACAACCCGACACGCACCCGTGCAACGATTCCAAACACACTACGGCATATAACCCGGAAGCTATTCCTCGGTGATGCCACCTGCGAATAACTCTTCAAGCATCTGCTCACAACTCAGACCCTTTATGAGCACATCATTCATTGCGTTACACAACGGAGTCTGTACGCCTAGTTTTTCTCCCATTTTTATGACTGCCTGCGTTGTCGGAACCCCTTCAGCAACACCATTACTGGCTTTAGCCGCCTCTTCAACGCTCATGCCACGGCCAAGATTGGCACCAAACACGTAATTTCGACTCAACGGAGAGCCACAGGTGGCAATAAGATCGCCGACGCCTGCGAGACCGAAAAACGTCTTTGTTTCGACATGTAAAGCATTGCCTAATGCCACAAGTTCCGCTAGCCCTCGTGTCTCGATCATCGCTGCCGTATTCTCGCCATAACCGGCTCCTCTGCACATACCTACCGCAAGAGCAATAACGTTCTTAAGGGAACCGCACATCTCTAATCCAACTACGTCAGTTGTAACAAATGCCTTAAAATACGGTGTGGTACAGGCTTCTGCCACGATTCTGGCTTCCATGATATCCTCACAGGCAACGACTGTTGCTCCCGGTTTCCTGTCGGCAATTTCTTTGCTGAGGTTAGGTCCAGAAACCGCGGCAAACCGTGCTGCCGGAAGACCGCCGAGTGCTTCGCGCACTACTTCATCCATGCGTTTGCCGCTTTCATGTTCGATGCCTTTCATCAGTGATACAACAATCGCATCACTCTCAATCAGTGCAGTAAACGGTTCCAACGCCTCTCGGGCATGTTGAGCCGCGATAGCAACTACAACAATCTTCGCATCTTTCACAGCCTCAGCACGATCCCCCGTCGCGGTCATGGTTTCTGGCAGATGCTTGACGCTTGGAAGGCGCATGGCATTATGGTGATGGTCGCGAATCCCCTTGACAATTTCGGGTTCACGCGCCCACATCGTCACCTCGTTGCCAGCATCGGCAAGTACCTGTCCGAATGCCGTTCCCCAGGCACCTGCTCCGAGTACGGTAATCTTCATATTCTGCTCCTTTGCCATGCCGTTACTCTGTAAAGATGGAGGATGGTAGTTTACGTCGAGGTTTGCGACTCATAGTCGGATAATCCCAATATCCTGCGGACGGAGGTCGCTCGCCACGAATTTCGGACATGATCGTCTCCATGCGTTCTCGGATGCGCTCGGCAAGCTCATCCGCCAGCTCTATGGGCGGCTCTTCGCCCCACGAATCGCTGTCCTTGAGCAAATCGCTGTAATCGAGGGCCGCGTCGTAACACAACACCACGTTTTTACGTGGCCAAGGCCACCAGTGATTGATGCTTGCCGCACCCCATGTCACCGCACAGTAAAGCGGCACCTGGAAACCGAGGCGTCGCGAGGATTCCAAGGCGATGACACCCACCCCAGGTTTCATGCTCATGGGCCATTTGAGCGGGTCGCGCGTCAGGGTGCCTTCGGGCCAGACGGTGAGCGGCCGGCCCGAAGTAAGAATGTCGATTGATTCCTTTTCTATTTCGACGGCTTTGCCGCTGCGTCGCGGCACGGGCTGCATACCCACCAGCTGGAACCATTTGCCGATGATTGGCCAACGCATCATTTCGGCTTTGGCCATGTAGCGCGGTCTGCGGCCCATGTGGAACAGTGCACTCATCGGTACGAACACATCGTACATCGTCACGTGAGAGGCGGCGGTAATGAAAGGGCCGTTTTCGGGAACATGTTCGAGACCCCACGCATAGTTCCTGCTGTGTGCTCGAAGAACAATGGAACAGCCATCGAGCAGTCGCTTGGTAGCTTTGGGGTTTTGGTCTGCGATTTCGGTGGCATTCGGCGTTCGTGGACCGGTCGGGTAATACTTCGTGGGGTCAACGAGGTGATGCCTCTTGGCAAGAAGCGCAACTTGCGCGTTACTGAGCGGCTTGACGGCTGAACGTGGCGAAGGTTTTCCTTTGGAAGTCATGTCTTCTATTGTGCCTCGGGGCAACGAAGTATAAATGTCCTCATTATCGTTGTTTCTCTGGCGGAGCAGGAGGGGCTCCTACTAAACCGAGTCTGGTCAACGGCGATGCGGTTATCTGACGCAAGGCAAGAGTGAGACCGAACGTCAGGCAGCTGACGCCGATGATGGCGGCAACCGCAACTGAATAGGCCCCGTTTTTAACCCACAAGGCAGCTACTCCCAAGCCTGGATACACCTGCCAGAGCATGTAGCTTGCGTACAGGCAGGAGATGATGCCGAACGTAATCATCACGCTGCCGACGATCTGTATGCTGGCAGACGATACGCGGTTGCCGAGGGTGTCCATGCCTGATTGGCGGGTGAAGACGAGCGCGAGCATCATCAGCCCTCCGCAGATAAACAATGACATCAACACGTCACTTGGTCTGTGCCAGTGGCAGATAATCAGTGAAATGGCCACAAACCCACAGTATGTGGACTCGACCAAGGCCACTATCGCACGCCAGACTCGTGGCACGGCAACAAGCAAAGCAAGCCCGCAGCCGACAGCCAACATCGTATGCCCTGAAGGGGCGGTATTGTTGTGCGAAGAGGAGATGTTCATCAGCATTGGGCGAGGCAGAAGTGGCTTGAGCCATGTGGCAGCATACACAAGAACGCCAAAAACGGCCATTTGCCCAAGGAGCAGCCAGCGTTTACGTATCGCGGCCACCATAAACGCAATCGTCGCCGTCGTCAGGCTTATCGCCGGTATGACCCACCGGATGCCTAATGTGTGCGAGACTGTGTCTAGCCATGCGGGAGTATCGTCGACGACGGCATTCCACACGATTTCATCAAAGCTTTGACCGTCAATCGTGTGCACGCCGAACCAATAGATTCCAGCTGCGCATGCAAAGGATACCAAAGAAAACACGAATGCCAGAATGCAGCTTGCCGACCTAGGCCGGATGGTCAGCGGATCGACCCGCGCCAGTCCGGTCTCAGCCTCATCCCGAGCTCTGTTTTCGGAGACCCTTGCGATACCATCCGCGATATCCGTACCTATTTTAGGCAGAACAGAGGATTCGATCGGGTCAATGTCTTCGAAATTGGCAAAAGCGCCAAAGCCGGTTGATTCCGGAGAAAGCTCTCCAAGCGACAAGTTAGTCGTAGAAGGTCCTCTCTCACTGCCGAATGCCGCGAAATTGACGGTTTCCGGTTCGTTGGCATCAGACACGAATCCGTTTGAAGCGTAGTCGGCATCGGGAGCATCGCCAATTGCGTCGTCAGCATGATCATACACGTCAGAGGAAGGCTCGACAGTAGGAACTACGTCGGCGTTCTCACTGCCGCCTGTGCTTTGTTTAGTCTCTTGCTTTGGCATCCTTTCGGACTCAGATGGCTGCCCTTCCCCAAGTGATGGCAATGCAACGTCGGACTGCGTATGCTCATGCGACGCAGAATCGGAAGACCTGTTAATCGGTACGTCATGTTCGATGGAATCGTCAGTCATAGTTTCAAGTCTAGATGCCGTAGACTACGAACTTAAGCTTGCGGGAATCTTCGGTCGGAATATCCACAAGTCGTTATGCTGCCACGCATTTCGTTCCGCTGGCGGCAGATTAAAACAAAGCCACGGCACGACAAAATCACCTATCCACAATATGACAGATATCGGGTTTTTGTGCCGTGTAGCTCCTTACCCATGTCTACCATAGGACTCTGCACCAACGCAGCCGGAAATAGCAACGGGAAGCGGGACGATTGATGACTTCCGAACTCAAACCAGCGCATGTTGTGGAGGCGGCAGGGGGAATCCCCTACCGCTGGATCGCCGCTGGTAAAACAGAAAATGTGGATGAGCGCGCCGAAAAAGCCGACAAATTCGCCGAAGCCCACGTTTTGCGCAGCGCCGGCAAACAGAAGCGTCAAAAGCACAAACCACCACTGACCGAAGCCGAGATTCATTTCCGCGCGGTTATCACCCAGTTGGAAGTCTGCCTGGTGCATCGTCCGAAATATGACGATTGGAGCTGGCCGAAAGGCAAGCTTGAGGAGCATGAATCAAGCAGGCACGCCGCGATTCGTGAGATGGAAGAGGAGACGGGCGTACCGGTCGCGTTGGGTCCAAGCATCGGAGAGGTCGAGTATCCGCTGAATGCCGAGGGCAAAAATGCCAAGCACACCAAGACCAATACGGTGTACACCAAGCATGTGTCCTATTGGATGGCTCACCCGCTTTCAGACGAGGCCGCACAACAGCGCCGCCATACCGTTGGCACCATCAAGCGCGCGAAACCGAGCGAAATCGATGAGATTAAATGGGTCACCATCCCCAGCGCCCGCAAGATGCTTTCCCACCCGCTCGACCGAGATATCCTCGACCAGTTCGTCGATCGCATCCAAGAGGGAGCGCTCATGGCGCACGAACTCATCATCGTTCGGCATGGCAAGGCGGTAGCCCGCAAACGATGGAACGGGGAGGACGCCGACCGCCCCATCATTCCGCGAGGGGCAGCTGCAAGTTTCGCCCTCAATCAGGAGTTGGGCTGCTTCGCACCGCAACGGCTTGCGTCTTCGCCGTGGATTCGCTGCATGGAAACGATCGAACCGTATGCCTGGCATACAGGGCTTGAAGTAACACCCCTGCCGGCGCTTACCGAAGATGCTTTCGCTGAGAACCCAGAAGCATCATGGCAATGCATTTCGGAAATCATCGATGATCTCTGTTTGGGTGACGACAAACCTTCCGTAGCAAGGCACAGCATCCAAGCCGGAGTGAAGGCCGTGACCGAATTCAACGACCGTCTCGAACATCCAAAAGGTGAAAGTCACCCCGTCAGGGACAAACACCGAACCGATGCCACAAGTGCCGGTAGAGACGCTGCAACAACTATTTCGAGGGGCGATGGCAGTGTCACCGTAGATCAGCCAGGAGAAGTCAATCCAGCGCTCGACGTGTCGAAACAATACAGCCGTGCCATCGCGGTCTGCATGCACCGACCCGTCATCGGTGGCGTCTTCGAACATTTGCGAGACATGTGCGCATCCAAGTCTTTGACCAAGCAGCTTATCGCGAAGTCACCGTACATGCCCACGGGCAATGCCGTAGCATTGTTCATTGTTCGCGACACGAATGGTCCGCGCATCATCGATATTCAGAGGATGGCTCCAGTTGTCTACTAATTCAGTGCATTACAGTTCCGGTTCCATCAATTCCGCTCATCCGGGTTTTGCACCCGCGAGTACGGGTTCTTCACGTCCGTCTCGACCGGCCCAACTCGACCCCGCGCTTACCGAAAAGATGGCCGGCGGCATGGACCCTGAGGAAATCAGCGAAATGAGTCACGCTTCGGCCCAGGCCTTGCTCGATCACGTTCACCATACGCAGGATCCGCAAATCGTGCAGCGCGTTCTGACACTGGTCGATCACGAAGGTGTCGATATCATAGCTGAGCTATGGAGCAAATCGGAGCCGGACTCATTGCCAGGCATCCTCTGGAGGCTCTATCTGCTACGCACATGGATGCACAAAAACCGCCACTCATTGGCAGGTCTGTATCGCATCGCAGAACCGGAGGATACAGCCGCATCGGCCATCGCCGGTGTCGATACACCACCCAACTCCGACGACATCGTGAATACCGCGGATTCAATACTTTCCGGGGCGTTCACCGGTGATTTCGCCGTAGCCTTGGAGCGAGCATCCGCATTTGTTGACGTCATCGCAAAAGGCCTGACAATTCGCGCGAAGATGCTTACGGCCGAGGCACGCAAAGCAGAGGCCGGAGAAGAAGGTGCAGTTGCCGCGGCGACATCACGAGACCCGCGTACCGCCGCCGCCGGACTATTACACACCGGAAGCAATCTCATGACCACCTCCGCCGATTTCCGCCACGGTGCAAGCCTATGGCGCCAAGGGAAACTGGAATAGCCAACAGACCCGCACCAACAATTCCAAGACGCTGAAAACAAGCCCATGGCGACTGTTTTTGGGTGATTCACGCAACTAATCAACCTCGGTATTATGCGCTGGGCGTGTAGTGACAGGATGACCGTTTATACTTGGAAGTGCGCTGGACCGTGCTTAAGCCCCGGGCTTCATTTTTTGCCGCTACGAGCGGCGTTCGCGCCGACAGGCGCTTTCACGGTTCGGCGTTTTCCTTTCTTTTATGAGTACTTTTCATAGCCCAAACCGGCAAGGCCACGTAGCGAATTGCAACATAAGTCGCAGGCATGGGATGCCGACATTGCACCGAGGCGGCATACTGATGGCCGCGCACCCACAGGTTTCCGAGCCGGAATTAGACCAACAGCGCAACTTTAAGTTTTCTCGCGTTTTGATTTTCAAAAAACCACAGCTGGGCCTATCCTTGAAAGTATGCAACTTCAAGTTTTGGATCACCCGCTGGTTGAGCACAAGCTCACCGTGCTGCGGGACGAGAACACACCTTCCAACATCTTCCGCGAGCTGGTTAGCGAGCTGGTCACCCTTGAGGCGTACGAAGCCACGCGCAACCTCGCTGTTGTCGATCGCGAGATCGAAACGCCGATCTGCAAGATGACCGGCAAGCATCTGGCCTCGCCGCGCCCGATGGTCGTACCGATTCTGCGTGCAGGCCTCGGCATGCTCGACGGCATGATGAAGCTGCTGCCGACCGCCGAAGTCGGATTCCTCGGTATGAAGCGCGACGAAGATACACTCGACATCGTCACATACGCGAACCGCCTGCCCGAAGACCTCACCGGACGTCAGGTCTTCCTGCTCGACCCGATGCTCGCCACCGGCGGCACCACGGTTGCAGCAACGCATTATCTTACCGAGCGCGGCGCGAAGGACATCACCTCAATCAACATCATCGCCGCCCCCGAAGGCCTCAAGCGTGTCGAGGAGACGCTCGACCCGGACGTCAATCTCAAGGTTGTGGTGTGCGGTGTCGACGAGCGCCTCAACGATCACGGCTACATCGTCCCCGGCCTCGGCGACGCGGGAGACCGTCTCTACGGCCTGATCGACTGAAGCAACTGACTGCCTGAGCCGGCCGCGGCCAAAACCGATATTTTGGATTCATCCCCTTGGAACATCAAGGGGATGATTTTTTATAACCACATAACGGCGTTCGTGCCAATTATCAAGGTTTTAGGCTCTGTTAAACCAGAATTGACATGGAAAACAAGAAAGAATCATCACACCACTTCTTATCATGCGGCGTGATGGTTCTCTCCAAAGAAAACTAGACTAGGTTGATATGACTGTAACGTGGCTGAATGGCAATTGCTGAAAGCTCCCCGGAGCGTTCCAAATCCTCGATCTCGCCGGTCAGCGTTGATTTACCTTGCAACATCCTATCCACGTAAGGCATCAACTTATCCCTTGAGACTTTGCCAAGAACAGGTATCAGGATCCGTTTGACAGATTCGACGGGAATCTCGGCAAGACCATCGGAACCAGTCGCGATGGCGCGTAGTTGGGCACCCCAGCTTTCAGTGGTCATGTAAGAGACCACATCGGTAAGATAACCCTCATATCCCGGTTTGAGATGCGCACGAATACACCCGCTGGTGACGATAAGGTTCTTTTCCCCAGACGGTATGAGGCACCATTTTCTTACCGACCCCCAGATGGCCCCGAAGAAGATGTCCCCTTTTTCTGCGGGGTGTTTCGCCCTATCCGGGAGCTGCCAGCCCTGCATCGTGTCGGCAGAGTATGCCCCGTTGGCGATATGGGAAAGATCAACGTATTGGTATGTCTCGCCCTGCCTTATCCTGAACGCAGTACCGTCAAGGTAGTGTTTTTCGGAGATGATATCGGCGATGTCGCCGAACACCAGGTGCTCGCGTTTGTTGAGAGACCGTAAATGCTCCATGTTTTTCCGTGAATAGTATTTGGGGTCAAGTGAGCGGACCGGATCGTCGGCTATGGAATCGGACGGAATACACCAGCCTTCACCATCCCGGTATTTTTGTTCCCTGCCGGCCAGCAGCCAACGATGTTCGACAGCTGCCTGTGAGTTGAGGAGGTCGTCCAGCACCTCCTTATAATCGCTGTCAATCAACGGTTGTCCGTTTTCGCCTATCACCAAGGTGCCGTTTGCTGGGTTCCTGACGTAGGTCGTAGCGCGTTTTTTATCGCCTGCGTTCCAACCCAGCTTGTTGATAATCTCAAAACCGATGTGTTTCCCCCGCATCTCGTCAATCGTCGCATGCGGGTGTTGCAGTGTTTCCATGAAGACGATGCTGGCGCTTACGTCCGCACCGCTTGATTTAAAAGCGAAACGAGGCAGGGCGATGATGGCCGCTATCGAGACGTGTCGCAGAAGCCATTCCCTGAGCATGAGGAATTTCGCACTGTTGTTGCCGAGATACCCGTTCGGCATGATGACAGCTATCCTGCCTCCCGTATCCCTGCATAGTTTCACGCAGGCTTCCACAAACAGTACACCGGTCTCCTGCTTGTCAAGGACGCCGCCTTTGACGATTTTGCCTTCATCGTCTACTGAAAGCTCATGCCCCAAATCGAAGGAGGACAACACCTCTTTCCTGGTCTCCACGATCTTGGAACCGAACGGCGGATTACATATCACTAAATCATATTTGCCGCTCAGCTCACCGATTTTTTCCAATGAATCGGCTTTGTGTATGTTTGATTTCCCGTCGCCGTTGAGCACCATGTTCAGCACAGCCACCTGGACCGCATTGTCGCTGTTGTCATACCCATAGACCGAATCGGCGTATCCGGGATTGTACCGTTTTCCGAAACGAAATGCCCCTACAAGGAAATCCGCTGAACCGCAGGCGGGATCGCAGGTAAGCTCTCCGAATTGCGGGTTCGCCACATCTACCACGAAGTCAGAAATGGCGGTCGGTGTGAAATATTGGGCCATGTCCCACTTGTACAGGTCTTTGGCGAATTTCATATAGAAGGTCTGCACGACATCGCGGCTTGAGGCGACGATTTTGAACGGTGCCAATATGCTCATGACATCCAACGTTGCCGATTCGGGCATCGTCATCGTTGTAGGTATTTTGTTTGGCAGATGACTTTGATAGAAATTGACCGCCTTGCGTATCGTCTCTGCGACACACGCCGAAGCGTTCTCCGCATTGTAGCCGAGTGCAGCAAAATCCTGCATCTCCAGCCGCTCCTGTGGTCTGGTCTCGAACGCATGTTCATCGAACAGTTTCGCCAACAGTATCTGGAAGATGGCTTCGTAACGTTTCTCTTTGGAAAGCCCCGCGTTATGCAGCACATCTTCTATTTTGGAGAATATGCCTGTCAAGGAAGGGCAGGGACCGATCGTCTCAAACGTCAGGGGGGCCACCTGGACTTTTTCGCCATACCGAGGTATGGCGTTCATGGGAGCCTGACGTGTTTCCTTCACGCCATTGACTACCTCATGCCAGAATATCCTTACCGCGTCTTTCGACCAGTATAAAGCAATCGCATCAGTTCGCCGCGCAAAGTCCAGCATAGGCTCAACCTGAGTCTGCTGTACCCAATCCTGCTTTGAACTGTCACGCTTTACTTCGCAGAGGAGTATGGAATGCGCCAACACTTCATCTGGCTCGTGGGACACGTTGCATTCCGGTGTGTCGAGTACAGCGAAATCACAACGGAAGGAGTTCCTTCCGTTGTTCCCAAATCTTTTCTGAACGACTTCGACACGGAAATTGTCTTTCGGGTATCCAAGGGAAATGAGGTGCCTTATTGCCTCGACCCGCTGATACTCCTCGTTTTGCGTAAGACCGTCTTTACTGCGTCCGGTATTCGATAATGGGCCGCGAACCGGGCATACCAGTGTATATCCTTCACTCATTGCCATCTCCCATGCCGGGGATGATGGCGACGCGCGGGGTCAGGTGGAGGCTATAAGTCCTGCCCCCCCCCCGCTTCGATTGCGGTTCGTGGATATGGCTCACTTGTCCTGCTCCTTCACGTTGTTGAGGCTGATGTTGAATGGCATGCCCTGCTCGCGGACGACCGCCTTCAAAAAGATGGTGACCGCGCCAGTCATGCTCAAACCAAGGGGTTCGAGCACCTTGTTCGCTTCGTGTTTCAACTGCGGGTCGAGCCGCATCGTCGTCGTCGGCGTCCCCATAAGCGCACCTCCTGTGCTTGATTCGTATAAGCACATTGTAGCTCACCCGCGCCCGGCGGCTATGCGCTATGCGGCCTCCAAACCCCAATAATCCATGTACGGGGGCGTTATCCCGTTCCAATCCCTTGTGACGCCGGGGCAGGGCTGCGCGTCCGACTCACTTATGAGGCTGCGGGCCGCGTCACCTGTATGGGTGCGCCACCACAGGAACCATGTGAGATACGCTTGCAGATGCTTCGTACTCACTCCCCGGAACCCGGACATGAAACCCTTCAACGACGAGTGCAGGGCGTTCAAACGGTCGATCCGGTGCTGTTTCGCGTCAGTCGCCTCATGCTCCGCACCCAACGTCTCCAACGCCTTCGGATACGCCAGCGCGTCATCCGTGACCACATGCGACCTTTGCTGATACGAGGCGAAAGCGATTCCAACGCACGGTCAACGGAGAGTATGCCCGGCCCGCACAACGTGGCGAACGCGCCCCCGTCATCCGCCATGCCTGTCATTATGCAGATCTGCTCCTTCGACAGGCCGCGCTTTTTGAGGCTTTTCCCGCGATGCCGTGCAGGTCTGGGCAGCTTGAACTTCCCCCCCGTTTGTGGTTACCGGTGAAACTCTCCCGCACATATGTCTCATCCAACTCCACCGACTCGCCAGCACGCGCTTGGAACGCGGGCAGATATTGTTCCATGCAGGTGATGAGACGCACCCTCATGAGCCACGCCGTCCTCAGCGACACCCGGCACCTTCTCGCGCACTCCCTCAGAGGCAGCATGTCAATGAAGCACTCCACGTACAGCATCCACTTGCCTACCGGCAGCTTGCTACGCCCTATCAGCGTGTCCCTCTTGGCGGTGAACGTGCGACGACAGTCACGGCACTGGTAGCGTTGCGCCTTGTTCCGGTCATGGCCTTTCCTAACGTAGGAGATTGACCCGCACCACGGGCACGCAAGTTCATCATCCGCGGGCGGCTCATACGTCAGCTTGTACACCAATTGCCTCAACTCCGACACAGCCTGGCGACGCTCCATCACGCCCACCCCGTCCAGTTGCCTGCATACCGCGTCCGTCAGCCTCATCGCCCCACCCAACCTTAAGCAGTAACGCCATCGTAACTACAAGTATGGACGGATTAACCTAACCCATATCAAAATTGGTTTAACAGAGCCAAGTTTTACGATTTCAAACACCAATACTCGATAGAAATGTACAACAGCATCCATCATTCCCTAAAAGTTGAACAGTATACTATACATTCTCCATACAAAATCTTATATTGAATAGTACACTGTACAACCTTGATAAAAATAGGGAAAATGTATAGTACACTGGTCAATATGAACCTTCAGGAAGAATCTGCGGCGGAAATCAACGTTCCACGTCATGCTTTGCTGGAATACCTCGAAGCACACGATCACACCGACCAAATCAAAGTACTTGTCGGCGTAAGGAGGTGCGGCAAATCAACATTGCTGCAGCAGTACAAACAACGACTTCAAAGCAGTGGGGTTCCTGAGAGCAACCTTTTCGTCAAGCGCTTTGACAGTTTCGACGTACCTCTTGGCTATGACGCGCAGAACCTCTACGAAGACCTCGCAGCAGCCATACAAGAAAACGACCATGAGCACCCGTTTTACGTCTTTCTTGACGAAATCCAAGACGTTCCGGGCTGGGAAACAGTGGTGCGCAAGCTGCATACGCGAGAAAACACTCACGTCTACATCACCGGCTCCAATGCTCGGCTGCTTTCCGGAGACTTGGCCACCTACCTCGCCGGCAGGTATCTGACCATACCCGTATATCCTTTTTCCTTCGCCGAATATCTGGACTATCGCCGCGCCCTAGGAGAAGATCCCAAACCGTCCACCGATTATCTGGCGGACTATCTGCGATACGGCGGCATGCCCGGACTTTTGAAATACGGCCTACCGAACGAACAACAGACACGAGAAACCCTAGAAGACATCTACCAGTCAATCGTGGTCAAGGATGCGGCCGAGCACAACAACATTCGCGATATTTCCGCCCTGACGTCGATAAGCCGCTATCTTTTTTCCACGTCAGGCAATCTTTTTTCGCTGCGCAAAGTCACGAACGCACTGCGCGACACCGGGCTGAACGTCTCCTCGACGACCGTCAGCGCCCACATCAGCGCCTTGACAGGAGCACTAGTCGTCTATCGTGCCGAGCAGGAGGGCATCGCTGGCAAGCAGATTTTGAGGCCCGTCAGCAAGTATTACCCAGTTGACAACGGTTTTCGCAACCTTGCCAACGGTTTCAGCAACAAGGACCTCGGACTTCAACTCGAAGGCGTGGTCTACATGGAATTGCTCAGACGCGGCTACGAAGTGACCGTCGGAACTGGTGAACGAAGCGAGGTTGACTTCATTGCCCGAAAAGGCAACGACCAACAGTACATTCAAGTCACACTGTCAATGCTTGAGGAATCGGTGCGCGAGCATGAGCTGGGTTCGCTGAAAACGCTGAGAACCGCGTTCCCCCGTTTGGTCATTACCATGGATCCGCTTTCAGACGGGGTGACTGAAGACGGCATTCGCATTGTTCACGCACCGCAGTGGCTGGCAGAGGGCGGCATGGGCATTTGAGTCAAGGAATCTCGCGGCTTTTACTCGCGTGCGGGACCGGTGGTTTGACGAAGCATCAGCATCGGCTTGAGCATGGAGTGAGGTTCATCCGGCGTCTTATCCTGCATCAGAGTCAGGATTTTGCGAGCCGCGAGACGTGACATTCCTACGGGATTTTGGTGAATCGTCGTCATGTTGACCGCAGCGGCAACGTCCGTGTCATCGAAGCCGATAACCGACATGTCTTCAGGAATTCGCACCCCGAAGCGTTTCAACTCGGCCATAAGCGGCACCGCGAAGGCGTCGGTCTCCACGCAAACGGCCGTGGGCCTCGGCACGGAAGCAAGCAGTTGCGCCGCAGCCACAGAAAGCGCTTCATCTAACGTGCGGTAATCGCTCATTTTGCCCAACTCGACATGACCGACCAGCTTATCGTCGAATCCCAATCGTTTCGCCGCCCGCGCGAATGCCTCGGCGCGAAGCATGGTGCTGAACTGGAAATCACCGGGCACCGGCCAGCCGACGAAGGCAATGCGGGAGTGTCCCAGATTTTTCAGCAAGACCCTCATCAAGCGAGTGAAGTAACAGTCGCAAAACCAGTTGGGGTCCACGCACCTTCTCGAACAACCGGAAGGTGCGTGGGCCCCAATCGTATGCCGATAACTTGTATCTAGCGCGGACGCGAGGCGGCTACGCCGCGAGCGTTGGCGACGATTTCATTGATGTGGGCAAGCTCGGCCTTTTGCCCCTCGGTCTGCCAGGGCTGAAACTCGCCGTAGCGGTGAACCACGGCAGCGTGGATGAGAAAGTCCGCAACCGCTGGGTTTTTGGGCAGCAGCGGGCCATGCATATATGTGCCGATGACGTTGTGGACCATGGCGCCTTCGGTGCGGTCCTTGCCGTTGTTGCCCCACCCCTCGCGATCGACGTGGCCGAACGGCTGCACGCCCTCACGCAGGAAGGTCTGCCCGGAATGGTTCTCGTAGCCGATCACGTCACCGAACTGCTCGGAATGCTCGACCAAGTTGCCAATCATGCGCGACTCGCGGCCTTCCGTATACACACCGAAAACACCGATGCCGTCGAGCCTAGTGCCGTCGATGGTTTCGAAATACTCGCCGAACAGCTGATACATCCCGCAGATCATCAGCATCGGCACGTCCTCCTGCACCAGCTGGCGTAAGGTGTCCGCCCGCTTGAAGAAGTCGTCGGCAATCTTCTTCTGGCCGGCATCCTGCCCGCCGCCGCCGAGAATCATGTCGACGTGCTCGGGCCATGGGTCGCCCTGGTTGTAGGTGTGCACAATCGGCTCGTACCCGTACAGGGTAAGCCGACGCGTGATAGTCAGCACGTTGCCCCAGTCACCATAGATGTTCATATCCCTGGGATAAATGGACATTACGTCAATAGGGCGCCGCTCGTCACGAGATTGCATTACTTCGTCACCTTGATTCATTTCGTTCATTTCCCTACACCCGCGTCAGACACCTGAGCATATTTGCCGAGTTCCGAACGCACTTTCAGCATTGCCGTATAGGTACAGTAGATACGCTTCGGCACACCCTGATTGGCTGTGACAAATTCACGGACCGCCGCCTCCAGATTCGTGTCGGTTCGTGCCACGTTTACATTCTCATAGCCCAGCCGCAGCGCCATATCCCAAGCGCGCACGCCGGACACCATTTTCACGCCCGTTGCGCGCAACGAGGTGAAATCGACGTCCCACAGCCAGCTCATATCGCGACCGTCCGCGTACTCGTCGTTGATGACAATCATTGTGTCGCAGCCCTCGGGAGCGAAACTCGCCAACGACATCCTGAAACCCATCGGGTTCTTCACCAGAAGCAGCTCGACGGAAGCATCACCGACGTTGATGACCTCGCCACGTCCGAAGGCCGGAGTGACATGCGAAAGCGCCTGCATAAGCCGTTCATCACGTGCCCTGGGCAGTGTCATGACATCGGCGGCATCAATATGGTCGGTTACGCATCGCACAACCGCGAGCGCAGCGGCGGCGTTGAACAGATTGTATGCACCCTCAAGCTGTACATTCGTCTCGAATTCGGCATCATCCATCACGAATGCGGCCTCATGGTCACCGACATAATTGAGCACCACATCCGCAGGGCATTGGATTTGCGCCGAATCCTCCATAGTTGCAGAGTCCAGTACGCTTTCTTTCGGATCGGGCGCAGCGGCCCTTGGTTTAGCGCCGATTCGTGGCTTATTTTCGACGGCATTCGTACTCTGTGCGGTGTGGTCGCCCGTATGCACACCGTCACCGTCCGTTCCGTCAATATCCGCGGGAGCGGCTTTCGCGCTGCCATCATCCATGTCGTCGGCGTGCATGTCATCGTCTGACGGAAACAGCTTGCGCAGGTTGTCGGCAAGCCCGAAATAACGCACATGCGTCCCCTCGGGCACCACTGTGTGCAACGCGGCAACCCGGCGGTCCTCACGGTTCAGAATCACTGTGTCAGTCGTCGCTTCGGCAACCTTGCCGAGCATTCGTGCCGTGTTGTCGATTTCACCGAATCGGTCGAGCTGGTCACGCATGACGTTGAGCAGCAACGCATATCGCGGCTTGACCTGATGAACGAAATGTACCGCGTAGGCCTCGTCGAGTTCCAGAACCGCGATATCCGCATCAAGCCCGCCGGACGCCGAAATTTCGCTCAAAAGCGCCGAAACCACCCCACGTGTGAAGTTGGAACCGGTCGGGTTGGTGAACACCTTGAGCCCGAGGTTGCGCAGCATCGATGCGATCATGCGTGTGGTGGTGGTCTTGCCGTTCGTGCCGGAGACCAGAATCACGCCATACGGCAGCTGAGCCAGCGTACGTGCCAAAAAGTCAGGGTCGATTTTCTCGACCACCTTGCCGGGGAACGCACTGCCGCCGTGATGCAGAAGACGTGAAACACCGCGAACAGCTTTGCCGATAACCGGCGTGGCGAAAGCATTCCAAGGCGTGCACGCAGCAGCCACATCGTCGGAACCGGCGTTATCTTTTGCCGTATCGTTACCGCTTTCGCTACTCATGTCGTCAGCAGCCTTGCGTAAAGGCAAATCATTCATTGCAATGTCCTCTTTCAACACTGTTCGCTGTCACCTGCCGGCTCAGACCGGCTGATTGTAATCCTGCGGCATGTCCTGGAAGCGCGAGACGTCGCCACGGAATGCAAGCGGGAACGTGCCCGTCTTACCGTTGCGGTGCTTGGCCAGAATGATGTCGGCCTCGCCCGGTCTGTCATCTTCGTTGTAGAAGTCGGGGCGATGCACGAGGAACACCACATCAGCGTCCTGTTCGATGGAACCGGATTCACGCAGATCGGACAGCTGGGGCTTCTTGTCGTTACGCATTTCCGGGCCACGGTTGAGCTGTGAAAGTGCGACCACCGGCACCTCGAGCTCCTTGGCCAGCAGCTTGAGCGCACGGGAGAAGCCGGAAACTTCTTGCTGACGACTTTCTTCCTGCTTGCCCGAGCTCATGAGCTGGAGGTAATCGATGACGACCAGTTTCAGATCGTTGGTTTGCTTGAGACGGCGGCACTTTGCGCGAATTTCCATCAGACTCATGTTTGGGCTGTCGTCAAGGAAAAGCGGCGCGTTCTGCATGGCCGTCCAGAAGTTGTTGAGGGTGTTCCAACGTTCCGCCGTTAGGCTGTCGTTGTCCGCGCGGCGCAAGGCGACCAGCGGCACGCCGGTTTCGGCGGCGATGATACGCTGCGCCAGCTCGGTTTTGCTCATCTCGAGCGAGAAGATGACGGTGGTGAGGTTGTTGTGCAACGCGGCGGACCGTGCGAAATCGACACCCAACGTTGACTTGCCCATGGCCGGACGTCCGGCGACGACAATCATCTGACCGGGCTGCAGG